>JAOWMA010000150.1:0-114717 GCA_025962755.1 Colletotrichum tropicicola | reverse complement strand
TTGGGTTATTTTGTCTGTCATGCAGCAGAATGAATTCTCTTTCAGCACCCCCGGGTCGTGTTTGTAACATCAATTTAAGTCATTTTTATAAACCTCAACCCCCCCCCCCCCCCCCCCCCCCAAAGCTGCTTGGCCCCCTCCGCGGTCTTAGCAGAGACTTCATCTCAGCCGTCTTAGCCTCGGTTCCACGACCATATCCGGGCTGGATGCCCGAACTAGCACGCGTGATGCGGGTCAGTTTTTCCAGTGCAGCAAAATCGCCCACCAGTATTTTCCGCGGCTTTTTACGTCCGCGCTTTAGAACAAGACGCAAACCGTCTGCAACTGTGATCCAGACCGCGAGAACGTATTCAAAGAACAAATCAATGCCAAAGTATGTGCAGATGCTCGCGATGAAGCCTCTGGACATGGCCCAACAGACGTGCATAGCCATCGAAGCCGCCGGGATCATCAACGCGCTTGCCTATGTACTACCGATGGGCAAGTCGGCTCTGGTCGCCAGCCGCGCAGATTAGATAGAATTGTCCCCAACGCGGTCAAATTGACGATCACGGCACTTTCACTGCTCCTGTCGGGATAGTATGGCAACATTGCCCCCAGCCCAGCTATGTATTATCGACAATAGGAAACGAGACGGGCAGGCCAATACCCTCACGTATAGACGCAACGTGCACATAATGTGGTTTGAAAACCAGAATGAAGACCAGCAACGGGGGCGGAATATTCTCAGCGCCGTCGTCAGCTATAGGTGTGGCAGTCCAGCTTACGATCCGTCTCGAAACAGTCAGCTTGTCATCCTCAGCGGCGGCAACGTGCCTGGACGTAAGTGGCGGGAAAAGAAGCAACGTCTCATGGTCAAAACCGTGGCAGGCCAATCGTAAATATGCTGGGGACGGCGTTCTTTCCTTCCTTTCTGGAAGCGGTTTGCCGGGCCTCTAAGTATTGTTCCTCTGCCTTCGGACCTGGAGGTGTGGTCCTAGCCGAAGATGCTATGTTTGCACACCACTAGAAAGAAAACGTTTAAGGGCACCGCCTGGCGGGGATGAAAATGGGGACGCGGGTTCTTGAAACACCATACCATTAAGCAGGGAATTGGCACGCGCCAGATCTAGCTTGTGATTTCGGCCGTGATGAACATTGCCTCCCGCTCACTGCACGGGCAGGACATTTGAAAAGCTTTTGTCTGGGTAGATCGAGGAAGACTTTTCTTTCTCTTCTAATGCCGTTTCTTCTCATCGATTATGAGCTATTCTATTGTTTGTGTTTCGGCAGGAGAAGGATTATATTGGGTTCTTACCCAGCCGTAGGCTTGCTGTGTACAGTGGTTGGGGCCAAAAGTGCGAATGTTCGGCTTCGATTGTTGTAGATGTCTGAGTTGCTCTTCGGCGCGGAGCCCGCGCCGAAGTTCGAAGCCCACACCCCCCCTGCGGTGGGGGGATTTTGGTTGGCCCGTTAACCGAACCAATTGGCGGCTTCGGCTAACCCTTCGAGTTGTCATCTCAATCCTACCTAGGCATCCGGAGTGGCCTCTATCCGAATAGGCAGCTCAAACATCAACAACACCTAGAATAGCGATCCGCAAGAGAGGCATTTTTTGCTCACACCCAACCTGTATGCAGCACCGATATACCACAAAGACATTCTAACACTTATGTTTTCGTCCTGGAGAGTTGGGCATGACAGGTTATCACAGATCAAACACAACGGTGGAAGAAGAACACACAGGAGCGGAAAGAAACGGTTGAGCCGGCATGGAACGCCCCTCCGCATGACGCAAAAAGAAGTTACCATTCGGTCACTCACAGAGCGGCTGCACCGGCGTGTTTCCAAATGCTCTCAAAATGCATGTCAGTATGGTCGGCCCATGCTTTTGGCTTGTGGGAAACCGTGAGACATTGTCATACTCCGAGCTGCTACTGACGCTACCGCACGAAAACTCACACTACCGCACGAAAACTGGACGGCAGCTTCCCGTGCGCTAAGGCTGATGTGCTGAATTTGGCAAGGCTCTCGCAGGTAAGGCTGTCAATGTCTACTTGCTCGGCCACTGCTGTCTTATCCGCGTCTTCGAGCCCATGCTTTGGGGCGGCGCCTTTCGCGGCCGCACTTCGTCTTCACCCTGGCGCTGCCGCAGTGGTCGTCAGCGTCATAAATATGGTTGAGTTGCAGTCAACGCGGCCGTTGAGAAAGCGTGGAACTCCTGCACCATGGTCGGGCCAATGTCTTCAGCTGTCGCGCTCGCAATTATCTCGACTTTGATGAGACTGGGACTGTGGGAATAATGACCCAGCTTCCAGCGCTGGGAACTCGGCCGACCTCCAACCACAAATCCAGATCACTGGCCCCGGGAAACTCCCGCAGAGTCAATCCGCCGACCAGGTCCATCCTGCTGCGGTCGTCGTTTTGCTGTCTCATTGCTGCGTCTACACCGACGACCTGTCCTCGCGGCAAAACTAACCGACCGCCTACTGCCAATGAATATGCGACATCTAGGACGCCGCTTAATCCTGTTCTAAGCCGTTTTCACCCCGGCACCGTGCAGGCATCTAACGTAAGCGCGAACGCGTTGCGCAACTCGAATCAACAGGAGGCCAGGACTAGGAACTCCTGAGCTGAGATCTTCGGTCAGGCGATCCACTCCTAGACCAGCATGTCGTGCGGATGAAATGGCGAAGTGAAGTAAGTCAGCGCCGGACTGAGCGTTGAAGAGCTAGAGGTGGTGGAGCAGCGCAACGGCCGCGCTACTGTCTACTGACTTAATGGCCAGACTATCTACGTCTATCGTGACCCCGGAAGGTGGGTGAACGACCGTGGCCCGGTCTCTGATCGAAAATGTCCACTGCTCCTACCACTGTTCCACGAAGGTAGTCCGAACACTCTGCATGAATGCCTGATCCCCCACTCCCCCGAATATCTGCCGTCTACACATGAATGGCATGTCATCATCCTCGCATCATACATTCCCGGCCTCCTCCTCGGAGATGCGGACATAAGCTGATGAGTCACGGGCGCTGTCGGGGCGTTCCACAAGACGTCAGCCGTCTTTCACATAAAGCCCGAGACAATGATGGATTTTCAAATTTTCTCCCGAAAAGAATTAGTAGAATGAGCCTTACTGGCAGAGGACTCGGGGAAAAATGCATGAAGATATCACCGGTCTGTAGATGGTGTGTTTATCCAGGCCAAAGGAGAGAAAGACTCCAGGAGAGGAGATTGTATTTCCGAAGGCATTGCCGGTGATAGACTAATGGTCCTGATTGTCGGGAGGAACGAAAACTGCTAGTCATGTACACAAGGTCAGTTCAAAGATGAAGGTTTAGTGATACTGTAAAAAATAATGAATTTCCCTCCCCAAGGTTCAAAGTGACAGCAGAAAGCTAAGAAACGTTCTAGGGGCACCCGAAATATCGGGTTGTGGACTTCAAATCACTGAAATGTTTGCTTGTCCACTGCTTTTAATCAGTAGAGTGTCCTTATGGTTACTACCTAGTAGTGACCGCAGCCCGGACTCCCGTGGTCAGGTAGACGAGCCGAAAAGGGCGGCAACTCTTATCCTGTATGAAGACCTTCTCTGGTCCGTGTTGAGAAGTTATAGACCCGGACGCTGTCGACGTTATCAATGACGCTAAAGATGTCTATCACTTTGCTGTGGTGCGTCAGCAACTGGGCTAAGAGTGGTGAAGAATACCGAGCAAATGGTTATAAAGCACCGTAGAGAGACTCAATTATCTTCTCATAATCTTCTTACTCAAACTCTATCTTCGGGTAATCTTTCGAGGGCATATTTTGACTCTGAAAGTCTGCCGGAATTGGAATGACCCAAGAAGAGCTGCAGATACCTCATGAACAGTTCATTGTTCTCAGTTGTGACGAATGCTACATATAATGTAGGGTACCAATGTACAGATCGTTGTCTGAATCGATAAAGCTATCCGTAATGCCTTCGATTGTGGTGTTGAGGTTGTAAAACTGGCGTGGTCGAAGTGTGAACTAATTGCGAGTCACACTCGTGCCATTTTGGTCAGTATGCACTATTCTGTGTAGATCTTACCAGCGGTTGCCAAAAAGCTTACTTAATAAGACCATCGGCTTTGTTGCTTTGTCTGTCATACCGTATTAATACGGGGCTGGCAAGATATCGAAAGCTCAAGTCTTCACAGGTCCTGGATGTTCAATTGGACTTCACATGTTTCATGATTTTCACGTCAGCCTATCGGCGGCCTTCCCTTGGTTGGATGGGGGTTTACTGTATAAGCGCGTTTCCGCCATGCTTGGAGAAGCTGATGTGCCGTTTAGGTCCACCCCGAATGATGGAATCCCTCCTATGGTGGCGCTCTCTATAAATCTCCCTTTTGTCGAGGCCCGCATCGAACATTTTCGCAAAGTGATGCCTGACACTATCTTGATGTTTTTGTTTCCCCATTAGTTCCTTGCCTCCTAGACAGGTCAGAATGATTAACACGAGCTGGACTACTGTTCTTCCAGCTTCCCCGCGCGACCATCTCCAACTGCGCTGCATGTGGCAATCACGACAACGCTCTATGGAGAATTCCCCGTAGAGAGCCTGGAGTCATTGTCAACTGCGACGCAAACGGTCAAGAGCCATGTGAGCAGCAGCCGTGAAAAAAAGCAGGAGACGAGGGCGTAAGGCTGCAACGCGATTCTTGTCGAAAATAACGGCCTCGCCCATCGTTCGGCTACGAAAGGCCAGTGGAGTAATGAACGACCGAGCCTAAAGTTCGCAGTCTGGCTGCGGTCTGAACACAGTACTCGATGCTCACCAAAAAAAAAGAAATATGAATTAAGAGTTTGTTCTTGCTTAAGGACCGTCATTTCAATCGGAGCTGAAAGGTCGGTGGTGCTGGCAGTGAGACATTGGACCACGGCAAAAATAGCAACATTGTCTAGCCGTTCACCAATATCAGACGACATGACGCCGCGGCGGACCTAAACTTCCATCAACAGCTCATCCGCATAAGTCCGAGTGATATTACTGAGAGCCGAGCTGAGTTTGGGGCTACTCGGTGCTGGCGTCTCGGTGGTTTCTTCCAGACCAAGAAAGAGATAACCCTGGTTGAGCAAGGGGGGTTACTGGGGCCAGCGAGTGAGATATCCTGGGCCTAGGGCCCTAGCCAGAGTTCTATTTGAGAAAATGGCCGAGCTATAGCCGGGAGAGGACGGCCATGTTGCCTTCTGTGAAAACGGAAACTAGTTGGCGTATCCTCGGTTCGTCTTATCTCATGACTAAGGAGGCATAAGAAAACCCGTCTCGGGAAGAAACAACCCAAACATGTCCGTAAAAAGCTTTCATCGTTTTATTGGTCTTGAAAAGCAAAAGCAACCGCGCCAACGCATTCCTGCTGTCTCGTTTCCGCCCAGAGCATCCTTGACGAATAGTGTAGGGAGGTAGATGTAACTAAAAGCTTTTCATCTCCACTCTCAATGCATTTTAACCCAGTCTATAAATCCAGAATACTGGATCCTAGTAAGCCGCTTAGAGAAACGCATTCCCACAACTCTCTGAGTCGTCTGTTTGACCTTAGCAGGAAATGTCTTAGTGATGGCCCTTTTAACCATTATATCCCTAGTCCTTGCTGCCCTTCTCTCTCACAGCTGGAGAAGGTGTGCTGTACTGTCACTTATCTCTACCATGTAGTCTGCTCTTTTTCTGATACACAAGCTCTGGTAATTTTGCAAATACTTGGGCTTTGTTGCTCGGATGAGTAGACTGACGTTGGAACAGAACATTGCTAGAATGTTATCATTCGAACATACCGCCCTATACTGGGCAAGGTGGTGTGCAGGAGGGCCCGGTTGGCGAGCAGATCCTCGAGTCCGAAGTTCCAAGTACAAGCCTGTATTGGATGAACGAAGTTGCGGCAGGATTGGTGCCGTCGGCGACCAGACGAATAGCGGATAGTTGACGCTGGCCTGGGCGAGGAGGACAACCCGGCGTTTATGAAACCGCCCGTAAATAGCCCGGAAAGTAGTAGGTTCCGGTGCATCGATTGCTTGGGCCTTAACTCGGCTCCTTGCTTCTCGCTTCTTGCTTCCAAGCACCTCCATTATGTCGGCCGCGACCAAAATCTCGAGACGCAGACGGTAGTCTGGGTGCTCAACTATGCATCGTGCCAATTGCTTGGTGATGCATCCAACTGCGGGCGACATGCAGGCTACCTTATGCAGACCACAAGGCGTGTGAGAGGGCGGCGATGCTGCATCGAGGTCCGTCATCATCTTCCGCAGTTCCTTACTCTCCCTGACCTGCCCATACCCGGGACCGTCGGGCGCATGACCTTGGCCGCTGGGCATGTTTTCGATGGAGAGCCTCTCGACGGCCTGCCGGACCTCGCTCTCCGCCCTAATGTTACTATCGGCCTCTTGTTCGTCCGTACTGTACGCCCCGCTGTCCTCCCCGTCCTCCCGCTAGCCGTGCCCCTCGTGCGGAAGGTCGTAGGTCCCGTCGCTGATCTGGATGTCGATGTTTACGCTGTACTTATACGCGTAGAAGACTGGTTTGTGACGTCTTCAGTATGAATTGACAGGGTGGGCGCCGGCCCGGGCCGCCCACCTGTCCATGAATTACTGCTGGAAGACGTGCCACTTGGCGGAGCTGATGCGCTGGCTGTTCCTCGTACCCGGCAGTCACATGTTTCGACGCCCTCGCCAAGCAGCTCTGACAATTAGAAAACACCTACAACATAGGCCGCCAGGTCGCGGGCCAGCCCGGTAGCATCCAACTGTTTGCCGCGGCCGTGTTTTTCTCACGCTGGCCGCTGTCCCCGGACGCGGGGCGCCCGACCGTCTCGCGCACGACGGGATGCCTGACGATAAGCCAGACCTCTCGGGTACCGGCCTTGGCAACCCTGAAGGTCCGTCCGGTGATGTTAAAGGGGATCCCGCCGACGTGCTTGGTGCTGTAGGGCGCCGCGTACCTCTCTAGGGAGAACTCGATATTGTCGAAGACGGACCGTGGCCCTTGGTAATAGGGCGGCCAAGCTCTTGAGGACGAACGGGTACAAGGTGCTTTCGCTGTTGTCGCCGACCCTTTCGCGGAGATCCCTAGGCCTGAGGGTCGAGCCAGAGACAGACAGTGGTCTGTGTGAGTGGCTGAGCTCGATCCCGGCGTTGTCGCCGATCGGCCTGCCTTGAGGATCCAGGGAGGAAGAATGGAAATTTTGTCACTTGCAGTAGGCTGGATTTCAGCGAGCCATTCAGACGAGGTTCATTGGTACCATGGCTGATCTAAAGAAAAAAGCATTCGCAACCTCAACCTTCATTCCAAGAGCAAACTGGGAACTCCCTCCGTAGAACCACTGAATGTCAAACCGGGTTTTGTGCCAAGTTTGCTGTGGCAGCCCCTTTGCCTCGTGTGACGCGATGCTACATGTGTAGCTCGTCACGAGAATCACCGTCGCTACCCATGCTAGCCTCTCCCTCGTCCGTGCTCTCGCCGGAGTCCTCGCCGGAGTCCTCGCCGTAGTCCTCGCCGGAGTCCTCGCCGGAGTCCTCGCCGAAGTCCTCGCCGGAGTCCTCGCCCATCTCGTCTGCCGTGCCGGAACTGGAGTCTGTCGACGTCGACATCCAGTCTGTTTCCACATCCATCAAGATGTTGCCCACGGCATGGGTTTCCTCGTTCGGATCGTCGTTGTGTTTCGAATCATCGCTCTCGTCTGAATCGCCTTCCTCGTCCGAATCGCTGTCCGAATCTTCGTCGACTGAGACATCCTCATCGCCAAGGGTCCCATCTTCCAAATGGCCCTTGGCATTGTCGTCACCCTGCTTTCCAGATGGAGGATCAACCGCTTCATCAGTGAGGTCTCCATGGTCATCGTGGATGGGTTCCCGGGTTGTAGTCAAGTTTGAACCACTATGGATCGCACGTTGAAGCTCTGCGGCGAGACGAAGATCCCTCTGTCGGACGATTCGTCGTTCGGAGTGAATTGCTAGCCGTTGAGCGATCTGGAAAACAAGAACCAGGTGGCTCTCAGCAGCCTGCCGAATGATTCGTAGTGACTTGCGAGTGAAGGTCATTCCGGGGTCACGAGAAATGCGAGCCCAGGTTCCCTCGTCGTCAATTTCCTGACACAGCTCTGCGAGCATCATAGCCGGCTTGGTAGACTTTTGCTCCTTCGCAATCTCACGGAGGGCGGAATCGCTGGATTCTACGAACAGCAACAGTTAGCAAAGCTCAGTGGTGACTGACAAAAGGTGATCTCATACCATTGTCCATGATGCAGTCCAAGGGGCAGTGTAGATGTGAAAGGTGGGATTGCGGTCCAGTGGGAGGATTTGTCGAAAGGCGAGGCTTAGGGTTGGAGATGTTGGGAAGTCTTGTTGGGATCTGATGCGGAAAGCAGCTCGTTGGGGGAAGGCAGGTGTCGGCTTGCAGCGTCCAAATGAGAACGGAAGGCAAGTGCCTTGCGTTTTGTGGAAAGAGATGTCAAATTCACAGATCGCAAAGGCAACGGGGAAAGAGCAAAGACGATGCAGTCGCAAGGGCAAGAACGTCAGGCCAGTTTTGAGAGGCCTTGCTGCGACGTTCATTTCGGAAGGTGGCACCACCGACCGTCCACTTCAGTCTTGCCGCTTCTGCAACAAGCCGTGCAGGCACCATCAGTGTACACACGCCTTCATGGAGTCGTTCAAAATACATTTTCCAAATTCAGCTCAGCCCAGCCCACCTGGGTCAATCTTGCTTCGGCGCTCAATCGCACTGCCGCTCTGGACCTCATTGTCTTCGTTCCCAGCAACGAAGTAGTAAGGATGCAGGAGAGGACGAAAACATGCGGTCTGCAGGAGGCTCCGATGTCCTCCACCGTGGCAGAGAAATGGGATTCATGTGCAAAGGATTAAGATGCTACCTTAAGGTACCTAAGGTAGCGCACAATGCTGGACCCGATGTTTGGAAATTGTGCGCTGGCCACCGAGCCCGACCATCCTTCTCTCATTCAACCTCAATCGCTGCGAAATTTATCACTTCCGTCTCACGCGTCCGGCAACACATTTGCGCCACCATGTCGAGCTCCTCCCGCGACGCATCGCGCACCGGCGAAAACAAACCTCCCGCCCACACCCTCGCATTCACTGGGCGCGACACTCGCAGTACCAGCACGTCTTCCAGCGGCAGCGCGAAGTCGACTGGCTAGAAGCCACCCGTCTCGCCGTTCAGACGTGCTCTGACCGAAGCTCTTTTTCCTGCACCTGCTGCCAATGCTCCAACCACCAGAGCCAGGTGAGCACCCCACGTTCTTCGTTTCCCTGCTTCAGGCTGTCAGTGTTATGGATTCGATCAAGGCAAATCTTGCTGACGTCGTGGTGTTTTCTGCCCGGAAGAGCTGCCGCTCGTACTGAGGGAGCGGGTCACGGCGTGGATGTCTGAGGAGGTTGTCTGAGGCGGTTGTCGGCGAGTTGCTTGCTAGAATCGCGCAGCCCATCCGTCAGGTCGGCGATTGCGCCCTGCATACAACCTAGGGAAGGTGCAGATGCAGGTGCAGTGACTGGAGTCGAACATGGCTGGTTGCCTATACATCCAAATGGAAGGAGCATCTGTCGCCCGACCCCCGAGACCGCGGACATGACTGGCCCGTTCCCGCCATGCATCGTCACCATTCCCTTTTATGCATCATCACCACCCCCATTAACGCATCCTATCCCTCCATTAGTGCATCGGCCCCACTGCCGCATCATCACCTCTCCCACCAACCTGGAAAGTCAAAGCGCCATCCCCACCCCCGCACCTTACCCAGGACAACCCGTTCTGTCTGCTCCACGGGCAGCTGCTGACTTATCCAGCCAGCCTGATCGGGTGGTGGCTACCTTACTGGAAAGGGTCAGCCATCAAGGTTCGCACCTACATCCACAATGTCGTGGCTGTATCAGGTCATCCAACGGATGTCTCCATCACCAACCTACTACTGGCTGCCGCTAACACCCTCCACTAACAGCAGACGTGACCGCTTTCCCAGAATACTTGCCTCAAGGTTGGCTGACGCACATAACTGCATTGTCCCCGCTCCTCCAGGTTCGCTCTCTGGTGAGTGCAAGAGCTACCACGATTATTTCTTCAACCACCCCAAGCACCCGTTGGTTCAAGCCAATAACCCTTCACGCCCCTTCTAGCCGTCTGAAGATGTCTTTCTGGCCTCGCAAGAACAGTCCCTAAGGTTCCACGAAGTTGAGTGCATCCTCCACCGCAACCCGCTTGACCAAGTCCTCGACAAAACAGCTAGCTCTCGCCAGGTTCAGCAAAGTCTCGAGCATTCGCACTGGACTCGATTGGAATTCCCACGAGCTTTTGCAATACACCGTGCCTCCACGACTTGAGGTGTCCACATCATTCACAAGACCACGGGAGGGGACGGCGTCATGGCCAGAAATCTACCGTACGTCCGTCATCCCGTCATGCTCCCCTGATTCTCGGGATTCAGGCTGACGTTTCCAATGTGATTTCCAGCTCAGACCCAGGCAACGACCTCTTTTATAGCAGGCACCAGAACATCGACAATGGCATAATTCATGGAGCCGAACGGTGCTGATGCACTCGCGTCATCATGGGGGCTGGTTGACGAGATCTTACTGGATTCGCAAAGGGCGCACAAGGCTTGTTGTCGAAGGCCTCGCATGATCCCAAGATGCACTTCAAGGTTATTGAGATGGCTCTCTGGCGCCGATCAGCTTCGTGAACGATGGCTTGGCAACCTATTGGTAAGTTCTGGCTCGTCTTGTGACCCTGAACAATCGCTGATCTGGCTTAGTACCCACACCACAACCGCCGTCCACCTTGCGCAATGTGAAATCAACGTCACGACTGGCTGAATTCTGCCCTTTTTCTACCTCCGGATTGTCTCCAAAGAACCGAGATCGGCGAAGCCCTCCGCCAGACAGACACAAGGCATGCTCGAAGAAGCCGCATTTCTCTGCCAGACACGCCGCGTCAGCTTGTGCCAAACGATCATCTCATTGAGCATGGAACGGAGCCGACACCGGCTGCGTCTACGGAGGAGAACGGGGTTCGCTCCTTGGTGGCCCCATTGGAACCGTTCCATCCAGGAAAAGGATGCGACACTGCAGGGATTGGCCATTTTACTCTTTCTGGCCATTCAGGCTGACGACCGGCATTTCGATGCTTCCACGCATCAAGTCACAAGGGGACTACGTTTCCCAAACCCAACGCCTTGGTATCTGCAATGTAGGCTGTCAACCAACGCAGATCTTGGTGATTTCAGGAAGATTCATAGCCTCGTCAGTACGAGGATACACGCGGAGCACTGCACTAGGCGTCCTTCCCTGGGTACTACCCCCATTAAGGACCCGGCATAGAACGGCGGACGGTGTCTTCGTTCAACCTCAAACAAAACTGCTGGGTGATTCATTATATTCAAGTTTTCACCCGAGACTACGGTAGCCGCGTGATGGTCTTGGTTTGCCTGCACGGTCTTCCGCCCCCAAATCGAGAGACTATGAAATGCTGTCATCTTGGCGTGCTGCTAGTCCTCGACTCCTTCAATCGAGCTCTGAGGGGGCGATTTCCTTCTGGTATTTGACACGAATACAGCCATAGGTCATTGTCCGCCGGCCAACCCCCCTCCATTACCGGCCATCTTCTGACATGGACTGTGCTTGAGGTTTCTCGAAGGTAGGCTACGCCAAGGTCAATCTCAGCCACCCCCAGAGTTAGGCATATTGCATGAGCATACGGGCTGAATCAGCTTTGTTGACGGCGCGCTTGTATCCAATCATCATGCAAGATCAATGTAAAGGAGGCTGCTCCGTCCTTCACCCAAGAAGAACATGCAGAGATGCTCTCTACTCGGCCCCTCAGCTTCAAAAGCAGGTGATTTGAGCACTCTGCAGGCAACCATTCTGGCACTGCGTTAGCCGAAACGCTGACATAACGATAGTGATCCTGTCTACTCAGAAACTACCGCATTTTTGCGCAGTGCCTGATGACCGCTCATCTGTCCTCAGCCATGATCCAAACTGGGCTGCACCATGAGCCTGACTGCGAATCACCAAACGCGACAGCGGTGAATGTTCCTGGGGCCAGCCGTCGCCACACTTATTTAGTTCGGGCATTGAACCAGGAGATACAGCGGCCTTCACCTTCGAGGAACAAATGTAAGCTTTCCAAGCATCCGACCCCTGCAGCAATTGGCCATTTCTACTCATGACTTTGCCCAAAACAGCCCCTCTGGTTCCTATCTCAACATCATCTCAGACTGCGACAACTCGCACAGCCTGGTCAAACGCCTGGACGCCTCTCGCAACTCGGTCATGGATGCGATTATCCTGGCCATTGCGTGGTCCCAGTCCTGCGTTCAAGGCTCTGCGACCATGGCTTGACTCTGGCTCGACCTGCAACGTTGGCTTTTGCCAACAAGCATCATCCGTGGTGATCGAGCTGCGGCGCAAGAGGCCGGGATGACTCTTGGAACGCAAAACTTTCGTTTCGTATGGAGAAGTCTCTTTATACGGAATGCAGATGTGTGTTGGAAGCTCTGGTACTTACATCAACGCAGAGGCGTCAGACATAAACAACGACACACCAGCTTGACGTCACAAAGAATGGCAGTCAACAACTTTGATCCAGGATCAAATCCTGGGGCCCGAACCCAATCAACGGAAAAGCCGCATGACTTCCAGTCAAACGCTTTATCGCTTGGAGTTTGAGCCAGCATTGAATGTCAGTGGAGGTGCGTCTACTTAGCGGTCGAGGGATCGGACTGATCGCGACGCGTCCCATGGATCACAACCACGCTCGCTAGCTGCCGGCAGCAAAGCGCTGGGCCGGCATTAACACGGGCGCAGCTAACTCGAAAGCCTTGTCGGTAATGGTCTTCGTTTTCCCGACGTGAGAAGTCTCCAGACGAAAAGCTAGATCCTCCACGGAACATCAACACCCCCGTGCATGAAGGTGAAGTCATTCGCATTGCCGCCCGCGCATCTTGGAACAGAAGTTGACTTGACGCCTCGTCTAGACTTTCAGGCCGGTCCAAGTACCATTTGTGCATCGAACCAGAAAAGCCGGTTGCCTATACCATTGGTCGGCAGGGAAGACTACCGTGTTGCGATCCAAGCCTGGTGGGGCAGATGTCCGTATGACGAAAAACACAAGGTGCTGCTCATCAATATGACGTCTGCCTGTGGCCAGTCATGCGTGATGTCAACTGCATTGAATCGAAGGTGGGAAACCCAGAAGTACGTGGCTCCGGATCATCTCGGTCTACGCCTGAGTTCACGGCTCATGTCGCTCTACAAATACATTTGTTCACTGCAAAGCGCGCTCTTGATTCGTTCCGACGCTATGGAGCTTTCATCTGCGAAGTAGTGACCCGCCGTGCAGATCGAAAGCTCCGCAATCGAGTGGTGTGGTGAAAAGCCAACCCTCGCCATCCAGTGCGAGGAAATTCCGAGCGGATCCAGCATTCTTGACAAGAGAAAATCGACCGACCCAAGGAATAGCTTCTCATCCCCGACGTTAAAAGGTTTCTGAGAGGAAGATATCATAGGTAAACAACGGCGAATGTATGTCTTACACACCAACGGCCTCAGGCTAGATGAAGGGCAGTCTACAACAGAATCAGATACTATTGCTGTACGCCTGAGACATGTGCAACGTACCCAACGGCATCGCCCACCTCATTTGACCGATCAATGAACTGGCCGTGGGACTGGACTCCTGAAAGCCCAGACCCCAGATCGCCAAGGGGTTGGTTCCCATGAGGACAATTTCGACACAATGCAGTGACAATCATGCTCAAAGTGTGAAACAGACTCGACGGCAGTAAACCGTACTTCGCATGATATACAGGTAAGTGGTAGTGACATGGCAAGATAACCAAGTCCAATTCTTGGTAGAGCATCCCCGAGAGTGTCACCACACAAGACCAGCTGCTGGACCTCGTGGATGTGCAAATATTAGAGGGACGGTAATACTTGAAGTTGGAGACTCTGCTTGTGAGTCGGCCTAGGGAGAAGATGTTCGCGGAACAGAAATCAGGACGATGGGAGCAAAATGCATTTCAGCGGTCGCGCAGGTACAGAGTAAAGGGCGACAGTGATAACCTGGCTAAGTAGGTCGAACTTAGGAATAGTGCCCCGACTGAACAGGCGGTGCGAAATCAAGGTAGCACCGCCAGAAGTTGTCGGGAGCAGTCTGATCACAGCTAGTTCTCGCTTTAGAGACAGTAATACACAAGAAAGCTTAAGGTCACACGCTTGGGAAAATACTGCGTCCTGAACGACGTAAGGTATTTAAAGCTTCGGTTTCAGACCCAGGAGCGAGAATCTAAAGGTCCTTAAGGAAAGAAATGAATACTACGCCTTTTCGGGCAGTGTTTGTCAAGCTGGAAGGTTTGGCGATTTTTACGGGCCAATCTCAATCTCAGTGTATCGGAAGGTTAGCACAGTAGTGTTAACCGTCGACCGAAGCTGACGGAATCTATATCTATCGGCCGAAAAGCTGCGCAAAATTCAAAGAATACTGCAAACTACCCGCGTCTTTGTGGACTATTCTGTCTTATATACCGGTTGAAATTGCGACAAAAAAAGCGACCTCTGCCTCCTTTCCATACACATACTGCTCCGACTTGCGGGGCCATCCCGATGGACGTCATTTCTGTATGAGACCGCCGAGAGTCGATAGTGTACAGTATCACTTCATGTCATGAGTTGAAGCATACACATAGGATGCACAAACTAGGGCCGAGAATGGAAACGGCGCCTCCAACACCTCCAAGAATATTACATTGGAAATAAACTGCCGGCCCACCTTCTGACAAGAATCGCTCAGATTGAAGGACGCCTACGCGGGCTGGCGTTGAAGATTCCAAAGTGACGCCACGTCTCCTAATGACATTGCGAGACACGGCGCGAAGACTCTGCCATGTCTTTTGTCACGCGGCCATTGTACGAGTTGCATTCGGGCGCGAAAAAACGGCTTGACTCACGTAAGTGGGTTGCCCGGCACAGGCCTCTTAGGAACCTTGGAAGACGGTCGGCGGAGCGAAATGGGGCCGGAAAATGGGCCCACGTCTGCTCACGTGCGTGCGGCTGACACCAAGATGGTTGAAGCCATCGCGACGTCTCTGACGAGGCCTACGCAATGCTCAACTGGACCGGGTGCAGTAGTACATTCGGAATAATACACTGTTGCAGAGAAATTCCCAATGACTGTTTTCATGAGAGAGTGCCATGGTCGCGAAGATCACACACGAAGGGAGTTTGTGCTTGGGGCCGCCTTGTCCCAATTTGGAAGTATGGCCGATTGAGCAGCCACCTTCTTTTGCCTTCTCGATCGCCCTAGCCCAGACGCACAAACCCCGGAGATAGATTCGTTGCCCCTCAACAGGATGCTCATATGGTGACGGCTTCCGACAACGCATTCCTACAACAGCCCTACCTCCACGGATCGTGCCAGCTCCGTCACTACTCGGACTTGAGTTTTGCGACGCTAAATCGGAACAACATGCGAAGCCCCTTCGTCAAGCTTTAGGAGCATAGCTGACGTATTTCGACAATTATACTAAATATTCTTTGTTTTATTAAATCTTTTAATTTAAAACGTCCCGCGGTTGCCCCCTGGGAAAGATGGCGGCCTCCTGGAGCCGCAGCAGGGCGTTCATGTCCATCCACATCGCCACACGGCCGGCGTTCTGGAGAGTGTTGTACAGGTGGGCATGCCGCATCAGCACCCCGGGCTTGCTGGGGGCGCCGAGGGCCCGCTCCTGGGCCTGCAGGACGAAGGAGACAAGCGCAGTGCCGACGGCGAGGATGCACAGGGGCGCGCCGGCGTCCACTCCGACTGGTGGTATTGTGCAAACATGCTGTTGAACCTGTCGACGTCGGTCACTCCCTTGGCCAGGCCCGGATCGCTAAACATCTTGTAAGCGCAGACAAGGCCAATCATGCGGCCTGTATAGGGGATGGCGGCATGACGCTCTGTGAACGCGGCCTCGGCATACTTCTACCAGTCACACACCACTTCCTCCTCCACAGCAGACGCGTCGGCGAAGAGACAGTAGAGTTCCAAAACGACGTCCTCCTGCGTGAAACCATCACTCCAGCGCACGGAAGATGCGTCGGGCAGGATCGAGGTATCAAACTGGCCGAGGTCAGAGATACTGTGCCGGGGTCTCGGTCCCTGAGCCGCCGTGGCCGGCGCGGACGGTGAAACCTGGCTGGAATAGCGTCAACATCCAAACCCAAGGAGGGAAAACCTAGGCGTTGGACCACTGCGGGCTCGTCCATAGGCCCAAACCGAAGATATAGAGTGTCTTAGTCTGTACTGGGCTCTGGTCGCTCACAAAGTCAATATCAATCTCGACTTCCCCCACTGAACACCCTATTAGTTTACCTTACTTCGTGAGCGGTCTGAGTTACGCCTGCATCTCAACGACGCCATGCTTTTGAGAGACGGAGTACTGTATACGCGCAGTGTTCTCCTCAGGGAACTGAGCCTTCTGACAGGTGATATGAGAAAACATGATTGTAAGTGTTGTAACCCGAATGTGTATAGTGTAGACACACTCCCAAAATGTCACGCAGAGCCCAGGAGCGCCAAACGCATCCTACTGGAAATAAAAGAAAACGCCAAGGCCCGTGCCGGTAGTTTCGGGGATGAAGCCATCGATCATATAGCACCCAGACGGACTCAGTTGGATGCGTTCTTTCAACGAGTCGATCAAGTCATGCCGACCGCCAACGAGTTGAAGCTCACTTTCCCCCTAAACGAGACAGTTTATGTGACGGAAGAAGTCGCACATACGGAGAAGAGACTCTGGGCCGCTGAAGTAATACAAGGGGAATGCCACCATCAGCGGACAACACAAATAAAGCTACTAGAGGACACAAAAAAACTCAAGGCCTTAGAAAGCAAGCGTAAGGACTGGGCATTAGAAGTTTCCAAGTAATACCAGCAGATAGCAGCCACACCAGCCTCTAGTCTACCTCAAGGCGCAGAGTCAGATCCCAACTTCAGGGAGCGGACGAGCTACATCATAGGAATTCTCAATAACAATGTAAGCTCTAGCGACTTAAACGCGGCGGTGGCGACTCGTAAGGTTCACGGGGCGGAGGTCAAACTCATTATGGCAAACAGTCTACTCTCTAGGGCAGAGATAAATTACCAGAAGGTAGAAAGTGTGTTAGAGGAGAAGTAGGTCGACGACTTCGCGAAGATGAACCGAGTTACCGAGGTCATGGCGAATACTCTGGTGTGAGCGAGGTGTTCGAAGAGTTAAAAACGAAAGCGTTAAGCTTTTACTAAGACAGATAGTATGAGACTATAGGAATATCAGGTGCGACTTACTTTTGCTGTTCAAGTTTGACTTTGGCTATCAGCTCCTCTGAAATAGCTTGTTAGGTCATCATCTGACGTCAACACCATAGGTCGCGAAGTTAATCGAAATTCAAAGCCCTAATACCTGTGTATTCATCTTATCTGCCCGATATGGTTTGTTTCTTGGCTGAACAGAAGACCCAAGTTTCCTCAGTCGTCCTCTAGGAATGTTTCTGGCAGGTGATTATGAAGGTGATATATCGGCTGAAGTACTGCAGCTCCGCGACCTTTTTTTTGCAGCCCCTGGAACGGCGGCCTCCCGCAGCTCCTCAGCGCCCGGTGGTGTCTGAGAGAAACAAGAGCCAGCTCCCATTTAGAGCGACCTAGACTATTACACGGCTGTGGAGCGAAGTCATAGTCACCTCACCGAGCTGGTGCTTCGACGGAGTAACCTCCAACGGCGAGAACACTAGTAATACAGCAGGGCAAAAAGGACAGGCATTGAGAAAAGACCTATATCTGTCAGCTGGCTAGGGCCTTTGAATCTTGCTACCACCCTGGGGCTTTTCGCCGCATCACGGACGCTTGATGCCTCTGAGCTAGGACTTGTTTCCGGATCCTATCATAGACAACCATTTTCTGCGAATGGAATTAGACCTCTACTCGGGGTGGACTTCGTCTAGGAATCTCTATTCGGCGACGGCTCATACCAGCAAACTGTCTTTGACTCCTTCGAACCAGACTTTCTGGGCATTTCACAAAAGCAACGTTGGAGACAGCGCTCTCCACTTACGATCGGCGCTCACAAGAGTGAGAACTCTAGCCTCCAGGGTCTAAAAAGGCTTGGCGTAATCTATTTGCTCCATTCTATAATCATTGAGGCCCTCCCATGTTATTGCTTTTGTTTGGTAGGGTAAGTTGCGTCAGAGGAGTGTCGTGAACGACGAAGAGGGGGAAGAAGATGGCCTTGCCGAACAGAGCCGTCGGTTTTGCTGGTCTCCCTCCTATAAGGAATTCGATATCCAATGCCATTCAATAACTGCCGATGCGCCAGCGAGCGTGCGAACTCCTCAAAGGTCTCGTTGGCGGGGTCGGTGTTCAGAAGGGTGAGCCGCAAGTCGCAGAGTCTGGCGGCGGAAGGGAGATTGTGCGAGTGGACATGAGCGATCGATCGTTTTCATGGTCCAAATACGAACGCGCGTTGCCTGATGTTGCCCTTGGCCTTGGAGGCGGCGTGAAAGCATCCCCGGCGTGGAGAAGAAGCCTGTCAGCAACCCACCGGTTCAGGGAAGGGAAGATATTTGGCGCAGTTATCAGGAGCATCAACCGCGGAAACCTCTTGCCGGCCAGCGGCTCAACATTATGTTGCGCGCTGAGCAGGCCAACAAAGCAGCGGTGGATTATCCAAGAGACGCAAAAGTCCCGTCGCCAGTGTCAATAAGACGACCAAGAATGGGAACGCAAGCGAACTCAGTTTCCAGCAAGGAAAAAGACGAAGTGGATCGCACTGCTTTGGGGTGACGTCATCACCTCAATATGCACTGTCGATGGCGAGACTGTCACCGTGTCCCAGGCGCCGCTGCCGGCTGGGTCCAGCTGATTTTCCGGACTGTCGGGATCAGTGCTGACGTACAGTAAGCAGCTGCTGATTTCCCGGCCATCGAGCGCTTCGGCAGCGAAACCCCGTACCGTCTGTCGTGGGCAAGACGGGAACAGCTTTATGCCGCGCGCTGAGGTTCGGTTGACGACGGTCCCACCGCGGACAGCAGATTGAATCGTCATCCTCGTCACCTTACATCCACGACTGCGTTCCGCCAACTGCAGACAAGTTCGGCGTGTCTTTTACCACTCTCCCCGACACAGAATCCGTCTTTGGGTACTTTTATCCCCGTGCATCGACCCGACTCCTTGTTTTCACAGTTACTCCCGCGCACCCGGTTCCCGACGTTCAAATCCTGCCAACACAGACGCCGGGTCTGATTTTGGGGATCCCTACGACTTCCTGAACCTCAGAGACATTTTCCATCCAGGTGACGACGCCTAACGAGACGAATCTCAAGAAGACACTGTTGTAGTCGATCCTGAGCCAGTCACTGGGTGTTCCCAGCTGCAATTGAAACCCAATTTTGACATCAAGACGAAGGATGGGTCAAATCCGACTTTACCAATCGTCATGCCTGACTCATCTGGCATCACAACTGCCACTCCTGCCTCTGCTGCTGCTGTCTAACGACGCCAAGCAACTTAAGAAAGGCCACCTGAAGATTCTTGACGCAACTTGGGGCGACCGAAGAGCCTGGCTCCCCGAAGGATACCATGAAAAACAGGGAACCCAACCAGAACGTCACCGCACTTTTTCAAAAGAATCACCGCTTCGGCTGTTGGTAACCAAGTCCCTCTTGTGTCTCTGGGAGGCGAGAAGTTTTCTCTAAAACGCAACCAATATTGGTTCTGCTGACGTGCGTCGACTAAATGCGAAAGCTCTGCAGGCCGCCGCAAAGGCCTTCGTCGAACAGTTTGAAGCCGTCTCTCTCGCTTCCTCCGACAACTACAACAACACAGAGACGCCAGACGGAAGCCAGAGTTGCAACATCGACGGCCCGAAGAAAACACCAACGAAAAGAACCGTCAGACCGATCGGTTCGACACAGACGGTTTAATTGATGGAGATGAAGCCAGAGTATTACTGACGTCGGCCGGCAACGCGAAAACCTTGAAGAGGCTGGCCTTGAACCTTCATTTCGGTGAAAGCAAGGATCTGTGTTCGACGCCCCGCTGGGCGACGGTTGAGACTTCGCCGCCTTCAAAGGCAACGTTGACAGCCAGTCATAAGCCAAGTGGGCCTCCCCGCTCGGCACCGCCGTTCTGTGGTCCATCACGATGTTCAAGACAGTGAAGTCGCTGCTGGAAGACCGGCGCCGCCTTTCCTGTCGATGACACCTTTGCCGAGGTGAGGCGGGAGATGCTCCTCCGCCCAAGTTGCTGCCTCAAGCACATGTTACCCAGCTCTTTTTGTTCTTTAATGACCTTGTTTGCGCGCGCCGTTGCGGTACATATTGCGGTGAACGACATGGCTGGTACGCGCCAGGGAATGGAGCTCTTGGTTAGACTTCAGCGCAAAGATGCGAGTTGTGTGTATGCCGTGCGGCTGGAATCCATGGGACAGACACATCGATGTTTGCCTACTGCGCTTCCGTGTGATGAATCAATCACTGCCGCCACCCAACACCAGAAGTAGACAAAAATACACCGCCAGCGTGCGGTGTCCCAGACTGTGGTGTTCCAGCCGGCCTGTCAGGATCCAGACCATGAGCCTAGAGAGCAGGCAGCAGCACCTCAAAAGGTTGCCGAAGGCTGGGTGAGAGGCGGCAGGGTGGCGGCAGCATGGGGAACGTCTGCAATTTTGGGCTGGCTCCCGCGGGTCTGCCAAAAATCGCCAAATGTCTACTGCCGCCGACAAGGTTTCCAAAGCTGTTAATGACGTTGAAAGTCGATCTTAACAGGCTTGAATTTGTCGACCCATGGTTCTGCTGATTGTTTCCATTTTGTCTAGTGCAGATTTGCGCGTTGGCTGGATCAGCAAGTTCGTCACTCTGGGCCCTAATAGTGATACTGAGCTCGGCGGAGCCATAAAGCCTACGTCTACGTGTACAATCGCGCAGGGACGGCTTTCCGAGACGAGGGTTTGCTCTATTTTAGAAAAAGGCATAAATTACAGAACATCGTAATTAGTGCGTCTCCTCTCCGAGACTCCGACATTTGCGCATCACATGCAAAACAGCTGCCCCTTCCCATTCTCCCCCAGCCGCGTGGTACTACGATCGAACGGGGTTCTGAACGCTCAAGGGCGCGCAATTCCACAAGAAGCGACTTTTTAACTTTTCCCTCGTTCTTTTCACAATATTCCTTGCCAGCCTTATCAATGTGAAAGTCTCTGGCGAGCTTGTCATCAATCCCCGCGACGTTAAGCACACGTTGACGTGCCGTTAGCTCCCTGTAACTGCGCCGCTGCCCGCTAACAAAATCTCTCTTATCCTTAGTTTTTTAAAACTATCCCAAGGGCATGCTTGCCGGGCAGATGGCACCTAGGGCTCTACCGGAATTGAGATACAATTCTGATCTCACTGGGGAAATGTCGGGTCCCTCGTCCCCGAGTTCCTCCGCGTCATCAAGGAGAAGAACCCAATGACCCCAGACATCCCGAATCATACTCACAACGATCCCTTCTGTTCGACGAAGACCATCGTGCCGTCACCGCTGAAATTCAACTTTCCCCCTCAGCCGCCGTCCTCCTCCTGGCTAGGCAGGTATCTCAGTGCCCATGACGTCACTTGCAAGTTTATCGTTGAAATCTCAACTAAGATAGGTAAGCTGCACAGAGACCCCGGCTGACAAGGGACCTAGCTTGAGCTTACTACCTCATCAGATTAAGTGGATTTCAATAGTGCTCCCATTCGCAACTCAAATAGAACTGCACTACATTTGAGGAGCAATAGGTGGACAGAAAATATAGCCGCTTGAAAACGGCTTTTTTTCTGTCTGCTGAGCGAGGAATCACGACATCACATCGGAACTTAGGCTCGCTTCCCAGGACTGCCACAAGCCAACGTCAATTGCATCCTCCGAACGGCCTCGGCTCGGCCAGGCCTCAATTCGAGCACTACCCGGACCTCGGCCGAATCAGGCTGACAATGCCGGACATTCCAGTCTGAAGCGTCCTGATCAGAGGCTTTGAAATTCTCATGAAAGCTGCAGTTAGAGGCTTCCTCCGTTGCACTTCACATCGGGCCACTTCCGAGCTGAAATCAATGTCAATGTCCGTTGCAAGACATCATCACTCTTTGCGCACGGCTGCCTTGGTCTCTAGGTGCCACGGATGTCTACATACGAATTTGACACCTTTGGACGGCCCAGGAATACATTTAAGCCTGTACTCTTCCGAATTTAGCGACAATACTGCCCCTTGTAACAATCTAGGCTGGTAGAAGTAGGTTTACACTGGTTTTTCTCTTGTTCTTTTCAATCTTTCATCCGAGCATTCAGAAGCTGACCGAGTCGCATCAAAGTAGCACACGGGTTCCATCCCCGATGCGCGGGGCCTCTGCCGGCAACAAAGCGAAATTGCGCAAAGCTGGGCACCAGAGCGTTTCCGCCAGGCACCACAAGTCTTAGTCCTTCTTGAAGCCAAAGCCTAGTAGAAAGAAAATATTCCTAACGTCCTGCCCGCTCTCCCAATGCTGTCGACGCATCCAAGCCGGAATGTCACTGTGAAGGGTACGCCGAGGCAGGTATCTTTCCGATGTTTTCATCTCATACGCCAGTAGCAACGACTCATCAACCAACCCTCCAAGGCGGTCTACTAGAAGACGCCGGGGGTTTGGCTCGGAAAAGGTGTCTACATTGGCATGGAAGGCCAACCTCTAACATCTCCTCTACTACATCGCCCGTAGTAAGGCAGAGAAGCCAGCTACAGTAATGAATCGATCCCTACCCTTCCGTGTCCTCGTCCCAATCATAACCTTCGCCAAAGCCAGCCATGACTATTGCGTCTGGCCAACAAGCGCTATGCGACCACCCGATCTTGAAAATGCTAGCTTTCTAGGGGCACCAGCAGAGAAAGGGACATGGGGCTTCTTGCAACCAGTGGCGATTATCTCTACGTACGCTCGCACCTGTAAGGCCAGCATCGGCCTGCCGGAACCCGTCTCAGTTTTCGAAGCTATCTGTATGGACAGTAACCCCGAGACCAGACCTGCCAGAGGCAACTAGCCTCTCGGCCTCTTCGAGCCTGTCGAGTCTACTTATGCCGCAGATCTCGTGCATCGATAACACCGAATGTACAAACCGATGAGAATGGACTCTATACAGCATCTTTACCTAAGCTATACAAGGTCGCTGGCTCTCAGTAGTACTTCAGTTGCACTACTTCTCTTTCCTGTCCACGCCGCCACACCTGCCACGAGGCCTCAACCTCACCGCTCTCTCCCTCTTTTGAACCACAGAGTGCAGCTTCCTTTCCCAGCCCCTAGATCCTCTTCGCATGGACGCGAAAGACTGAACCCCGCAGACATCCTTCCGACGACTGGCAGAAAGGATATGTCGACCTCCCCCGCCAAAAGGTCAGCGGCTCTCTTCGGGTAAGCGCCTCTTTTGCTCCTAAACCCATCATCCTCGCTAGCTGACCTACATAATTCAGCACTATGTCTCCTCAGAAGAACGCCGAGACGCCCATCCTCGATGCCAACGTCAGGAGAAGATTGGCCCACCCGTTCATCGACATAAAGGACGCAAAACGAAGGAGGATGAAAGCTGCGAGCTGCGCATCTGGAAAGCATCGATTGTCGACTACGAGATGTGCGTTGACGCCCTGCTTGGGAGCCACCGCGGTGCTGC
This sequence comes from Colletotrichum tropicicola, assembly GCA_025962755.1. Lineage (NCBI taxonomy): Eukaryota > Fungi > Ascomycota > Sordariomycetes > Glomerellales > Glomerellaceae > Colletotrichum > Colletotrichum tropicicola. Next base: position 91,043 of record JAOWMA010000150.1, on the reverse strand, counting down.
TGGTTTCTGGTGCTGGTCGAGCATGAGTGTATGGCTGGCGCGGAGACGCTCTGAGATTCTGCCCATGATCTCGGAGTGCCGATGTCTGTGAAAATCGGTCTTACATGGGCCGGCGTGCTTGTGTCGCGCTGCCCGTATCGGAAATAGGCGCCCATGCGGTTGAAGGCGAGTTGATCGCAATATGGCCGGCTTCGGGATCGGATCTGTCTCTTCGGCGGTTCTTGAGGACGATTTTGTACGGTTGGTTACAGTGTTAGTTCCACTGGCCTGGAAAGGGGAGGTAAGTTTTGACTACAGCCTCTGGGTTTGAAACCACTCACATCTTGGTCAGGTATTTTTAGATCTTGGCAATGTAATTCCGTCACGTCACAAATCGTGCAGTTGACGAACCAGCTGCAATTGGGGACGCAAGCATAATTTGGAGAGTTTTGATGGAAGATGCATCCCCATTGCGGCGTTTAAGCCCGCTTTAGGATTGCTTTGCCTGGGGCTCGTGGGCTAGTAGGTGCTCTCGGTCGGAAATGTCGTGAAGACGGGGTGATGGATGGCAATTGGTGACATGTAAGGCGCGCGGATGGAAACCGGGCAGTGTTGCGATATCGCGAAATACCGCTGGGTGGCTCAAGATCTTGTAGTTTGGGCACGTATGTTGGGATGACATGGTGCGTGGCAATGAAAGTTGCAAACCGACGGCGCGGCGCGGGCCGGTTGTGCATGTGTCCTGATGCGTTCCGCTCCGTCTGCTCCGATACGGATGGAAAACCAGCATTCGGTCTAATTGTACGGCATGCGCTGCTCCCCCACCAAGGCTCACCCCACAATATCATACCCGGGCATGGACCTGGAATGGGTGCAAACACCGTTGAAAGTGGGCTATGTACCCCTACGGACTCCACGTCAACTGCGGACTGCTCTGCCTGCACCTGAGGTGCCGCGCGGGTCGTTTGAATACCGGCTAGTGGAGGACGTCTCTGCAGCTTGCTGCTTTGGCAGCCCCAGTGCCTTGTTGTATCATCGTCCCCATCTCTTCATCTCCTCACCAGCATTGCTAACTCGTCTTCAAGTACACAGCCACCCGTCCTCCTACCTACCGAGTTTCCCGTCCCCGACGACCAACTTACAATACCAATCCAACCCCGTCCTGAAGACTCAAACTTCACCCAAGCCCGACTTTGCGTCCACCTCTTGCATGAGGCAGTCGTCACGCCACTACCGTTTCCACAGCGAACTCGACGTGTGGCGTAGGCTTCGATGTTGGGGAGGCCATGTTGATATTATCCGAGGCAGATCATCATCTACAAGCCCAGCATACATGGAGAAGAATACACTTCCCCACAGCCTTCACAGGGTAGTCATTACCACGACGACCAGCGCCAGGTATTCAAACAGCAAGGGGCGGTAATATCCAGTGAGCATGCAACATATGAAGATGATCTCGTAAGCTCACCGCCTCATTCTCCTGAAAAGAACACCCAAGCCCACCAGCAGTGTACCCCATAGCAGTCCAGATACGGCCGCTGGCCAGTTCCACCAAGACATACCGGCGGCCTCAATTGTGGGCAGCGACGGCGTGTTGCACGCGGCGGACAGGCCGATGATGAAAAAAACGGGCGAGGCAACGAGCCAGCCGGTAGCCTTCATACACTCGTCAACCGACGGCAGGCTGTACATGGAGCGACGGGTGTCTGCAGAGCGAGGGCGGCCACAACGGGAGGGGTGGGAAAGCTGAGCCTCCATGTCGGTGTCGTGTTGCAACGCGGCGTGACTTGTATTCTGGCGGCCAAGGGGCGTAATACTGTGATTGTTGCGGCGGCACTCGGCACATCGGGTGCAGTCTGTCGTCTCGGCCGGAACGGGGCCCGGCGGCGTTACGGGGGCCCCGTGCGGGTCATTTGCGGGTTGCGACGTCCCGGCCGGGGGGTTTCCGAGTTGGGCGGCCTGCGATAAAGGAGGGGTCAGTCTCTACCTATCGTAGGCCAAGCCGGTACGGGGATGAGAGGGTGGTTGAGAGGGGGAGGGGGAAAGGAACTGACATTTTGCGGAGCAGGAGCAGTGTCACGGAGGTCCATGATGTGTCTCTGTCAGTGGCAGCTTGGGAGCAAGCCGACGCTAAGAGACACCGATCCATCGACGTATTTAATTGCATTGGTCGAGAGCAGGCCCTTCCACGCTCCATGGTGTCTGGTAGACGAGAAGCCCCCTGAAGGTATGAGGCTCACAAAGCGGCTGATAGAAGAGAGTGTCTTTGTCTTGGGCTTTTCAGAGAGTGTTTGACGCAGGTGAGAATGAGATCGGGCGGGTTCTTTGTTTTTCAGTGTCCTTTGCCTTCCTGCATCCCGGGACCCTTGAGCTTTGCTCTCGCTCACTCACCCACTTACACACGGAGCAATCTTCTCGCGTCACTGACAATGATGCTCAAAAGACCCAGCTTACCTTACCTCCATTCACCCAAGGTACCTTAATGTTGCCTAAGGCCCACTTGTCTCACTCACCAAAAGGGCGTGTTCTTCCTGCCGGGGAAGGAGCACTGTGTGCTGGCCTCTTTCCAGCTTGTGATTCATAACCAGACCCGGGAGTCTCCCCACACTTCTGCTTGTTTCCATCTACAAACAATAATTCAACCGGGGTAGAACTTGGGTCACCTCTTCACCTTGTTCGCCCTGTATTTCTCTTCACACCACCCCTCGCGCCCGGCACCACTATACCACCTCGTCTCGTCTCTTGTGCCCCCCGCTCACTATTTTTGTCACCATCGCATCGCGCCATCTGCTCTTTCCACCGATTTGCCCACAATGCCGTCGTCAGACACTGGCCCCCGCCTACCATCCGAGAAATCCAATTTCCACGATACCTCCGACCTCCAAGACCTCATCCTCGCTACTCCCTCCCCGGACGCGACCGTTGCCGACGTCCGCAGCTGGATCGTTCGCCTCCTCCATCGCCGCGGCATCCCCGCCCTCCCCAATTTCTACTTCCCATGGACTGGCCGGGAACTGCACCTCCATGGCCCTGTCGGCACTAGCGCTAGCAGTGTCCTGCGCTGCTACGGCCTCAACTCAGCCGAAACCTACTATGTCGTTCAGGACCTCAAATCCTGCCTTCAGGTACTTCGAGTCACTTTCCTACGTATTCCCCAAGGACTTAAGCTGACTAGGCTCTCTTACAGGCCTACCAGGTACAGCACGGCAGCCCAGAGATAGACTGTCTACAGAATCCGACCCTTAAGGACTGCAATCGTGCGCACATTGCAGACTATCTCCTGCTCGTCATTCTCATCGCGGCTGCCGGTATACTCTGCCTTGGCATCTTCTACAACAGGCCTACGGCAGCACGTCAGTAACTGGACTGTGCCGAGGAACAGGATGGGTGGAAATGGAGGCGGAAATGGAATACTGGCGAGGGTTGGTCTCGGTTGCGGAAATGAAGTTTGACAAGGGACCTGCACATTGAGTTCAACCACCACTCCGAGTCTGACTCCGGGTGTGCGAGGCGTCAAGTCCCTCGTGTAATGGAAACAACTAAAGAAGGATGCCAGTCACGTTCGCAGACCAAATCAATCATGCAATTGCATCATGTATCACGTGACTTCTGCGTTGGGCGTCAGCCGAGGTTTTCCCAGTCCTCGGTATTAAGGCACCAGGGCATCTAAGCTCAGAAGATACGTACCCACGCTCCCGCGAAGCCGCGCGCCCTGCCTAAACACCAAAGACAATCAGCGACGCCCAGATTTCTCCCACCTCGACTGTTCCAGTCTTTTTGGGGCACAACCTATGCCCACACCCCCGAGCAGCTGAGCCGCCGCGCCGTCGTTGTACTCGCCTGGCTAGACGACGTTTTCGCCGCAGAGCCCCACACCGATAGCATGCTCATCGTAGCCTCAGACGACTCCCTTCAATCGCGGCATCACCGCCCCCGGAACGACGATTGCTTCTTGCCTAGGGCAGGAGGACCCAGGCAGTGATGATACCAGCGGAGTCGCCGGCCGCCGCCGCCGCGAGTGCTGCGTGCGACTCTCTCGTCCAGCCGATCTCAAGACGGCGGCGGTCCCCGTTACCGCGTCAAGGACACTCCTGAGCGCGAGCAAAACGAGTGCCAGCAGCACTTCCGCCTTGGTCTCGTCGGCGTCAAGCAACGGAGGAAGCCCGTCCAGTTCTCAAAGGGGCGTCGCACGTTGTTGCCCTCCTCATCGCACTGGCCCGATCCCAACGGCGCCATTTGAGCCGCAGTCGCGAGACCGATTCCACATTCCAGGTGCGTTCGTGAACGTTCCTCAACCTGAAGTCCTGTCCGTGCTAAAGATACCTGGACACAAGCAGGCCCACGTCCCTTTGGGCGACATCAACAACCAGACATACCTCCGCATCCATTTGGCAGACGCGCCTGCTACTATCCCCGACAAGCTTGCACATCCCCGGCATACCCCGCTTTCAGCGCCTCGCCTCATCGTCCACTCGACCAATATCTCTCCGATCCCTCCTCTGCTCGAGACTCGTCACTAACATTAGAGGCGCCGAGACGACGAAGTGTATGCGCGCTATACTCGGCTCTCGCCTGTCCTACAACGACAAATGCGTTATGTCCATCCTGCGGGACCAGGAGGAGGAGGTGAGCGAGTTGCTGAGCGGCTCGACACGGAAGCCCTGCCTGGGAACCGCAAGCAGGCGCAGTGGCCGACGAGGCCGCGAGGGAGGCGGCCCGGCCCTTCAACAACGGCTCGCAGATCGAGGCTGATTCAAAGGCGAGGGAAAGAAATTGTGCAATAGTATTGATGCGTTAGGGGATATTCCGAGCATGTTGCCGGCGTAGTCCTCATCTTCTCGGGCGGAGCGAGGTAGGGACGGATGGACGGTATGGCGATCTCGCCTTGTTGTTGGGACGTTCTTCGGCCGCCTTGTGCTGTCCCGGATGTTAGTGTCGGTCCTCGACCTAACTCACAGCGATGTCATGCTGTTTGTGATCGTCTCGTCTCCTCCGGGTTGCTGTCGGGCGCGGCGGGATCGACGTAGATGGCAAAGTCGATCATTTTGGGTGGGAAGGTTGTGTGAATGCTGCGGTTCACGGTGGCCGACGTACTGGACACAACGGATCCGTCAGTTCTTAGGTAATTAGCTTCCAGTTTCTTGACCATCTTTTGATTGGCTGTACCGTATTCGCGCCCTTTACGCGTCGTGTCCTAACAGCACCTACCCGATCTGCCCGGGCGGGGATCCAGGCCGAGGTCGTCGGACGAGAAGCAACTGCGCAACGTAGCATCATCATCTTGTGGTGGCCGGTTGCGAGTCGCCTTTGCTACGGTCAGACCCTAGTCACCGTCGTCGCCGTCTCCATCTCGCCGATATGCTGGGCGGCGACCATTGTCCGACGCTTGTTCCCCGGTCTCTAACTGCGCTAGTCTCCATTAGCCTCACGTCTTTGATCCGCTCAGAACTGGATGCTTGCATTTATTGTGCCTGCTGTCCATCGCCATCGTCATTCCCTACTGCCCAAACGTCTCCCGCCCCCTTCCTTGGTGCTTTCTACTAACCTGGAGGATGTAGGTACCTTGGACTACGACGTCCACTGCGACATCGCAGCCGGGAACCTTCAGAGCAAAGCTCTGCAATGTACAAGTACCTCGACCTGCTGAACCCCGACGCTGATCAGTCCTCGTTTGATCCCACCTCCGCCGCCACTATCTTTCGCCGGCATGGTACTGCCGTCCTCAGCTCTCTCCTGCCGCGCCTTTGAGAGACATCCTGTGCAAATGGGCCCTGATCCGTCTCTGGGCCGGGCGAGGAGTACTGCGTCCAGGCGTGGAAGAGTGGCCGCCAGACCGCCGCCGCTTCCCTGCATGGCAACGCCTCCTCCAGCGTCTTGCTCGTCACGATGGCCGCGCGAAGACCGGTAGCCGGCTCAGGGCCTGGGGCGTCCGTTATCGCAGTACGGCTCGACCAGTAACTCGGTCTCGTGATGGCGGTGATGGAGAGCACCTCCCCGACTCGGTTTTCGGGCGTCGGTGCGTGTCGTGCTGGTTTCGGGGTGCTACTGGCCCTGTAGGGTGCGGTGTAAGCAACTGCGTGGCAGTCTGCGGGAATTCCATCCACGAAAAGACGCAGGAGAACAAACAAGGCTATGGCAGTCCTGCCAACGAAGACGTACCTGGAACCGGGCGATGGGCTATGGCCCGGCGATGACCAGGGCAGCGTAGAGGACCGCGTCGCTAGGCTGTTGTTGGTGGCGGTGCCTTAATGTTCCCCGTGGTTGGCCTTACCTAGAGACCGAAGCCAGGCCTCGACGACGTCGAGGCCAGTCCAGAGGCCGTTTACACTGACCGCAGCCCGAAGGCAACGACGGTCATCAGGCTGAAGGTGCGCAGCCAGGCAAGCGCCCAGCGACACTCGGATCGCCTCATCTGACACTGTCCATTCCATGGACGCCGCGTTGAGTTCTGACTTGTGGGATGGGTTGTAATTGTGAAGGTCGTGTCTAGCGCTTGCCTGAAGAAGTTCAGCCACAGCATACAGCCACAAAAAAAAAAAAAAAAACCGTAGAGAGATGGGGGGAAAAAAAGGCGAAGAGAGGGGAGGAAAGAAAAGGGAAAAAAGGAAAAAAAGGCAAAGATCTCATCCAAGAGGGCAGGCGACGAGTTTTCACCCTACGCAACGACTTCACCATCGACTTTTCAAAGCAATATACATCATGTCTGCAACGGAAATCCACCCCGACGCGCAGGATGGAGGTCTAAACACGTAGTTGCTCATCGACCGACCCTAGAATCTTGAAGCCATATTCCACTATCGCCCTACGAGACCATGAAAGTGAAGCTGGATGCGTATTGAGATGTGTAGAGGGCCTCCCGTAGTGCAGATGTCCCACGGGATACGTGCACTAGTCTGGCCGACGACTTGTCCAAACTGTAAGCCAATGCCCGGAGCTTTCGATGTCCAATAATGACCACAACCGAGCTGTATCACCGGCCGCATAAATCCGGCCCACTTGGGTTGTGGGCACGCCTTTTTAGGCTCTGGCTTTCGGACGCCGCCTAAATCTTGTTTAAGGTGTCGTTGTTGCCGCCGTCGCTGCTTGAATTGTCGTCCAGCATCCATGGCGCGGAACACGATGCCGACCAGTTCCTCCGCTTGGAAACGCCGCAGGAGTGGCCGTTCCGGTCCTCCCGTCGGATCATGCGCACGATGCGGGTCTTGAGGTCCTCTGCGGCCTTTTCCTGTTACTTTGCCACGGAAGTATCTAACGGCGGAAATACGACGTGCCCGGCGGAAGCGGATCGGCATGTCCTGGCGCGATTCTTCCTTGGCCTCGCCCTTCGCCATTGTTGAACATCTCTGAGTCGTCGTCTCCCGCATCAAGGGTCGCATCGTTGTGCTCTTCTCTCCGTCTTTATGCCGAGCATGCATACACACGCCAATTTCATCCCCTCTTTGGTCTTGGTCTTTTGGTCGGTCAGTGTAGGCTGAACAGTGCTAGTATCTTGGAAGTACGCCGAAAAGGTCGGGCCAGTACTGGCGCAGAAAGCCGAGCTTGCTGCTTATTCCGCCTTAATCTTGGGAACAAGACTGAGCTGGGTGGTGTTAGGCGTTGTCAGAGAATAGTGCTGGCGGTCTGGGCAGTAATGCGGGAGAGCTGGCCGAAAACCCGGTCGCTCGTCATGATCTGCCGAAAAAGATTGATAATTCGTCGGAAACCAGAGATTCGCAGCCTACGTTCTACCAAATGTTTAACTTAACGAGCAGATAGAGACGAGTAGAATCGCCGCCGCTCTAATTAGAAGTCACTTAAGCCCCCGCCACTCTTACGACCAGTTTCTAGTCAACGCGCCCAGTAGAGAGCATTTATCAGTGCCGCGACAGTAAAGCTAAACTTCTCTGTGGAGTTATTGATATATACTCGGTAGGTTATAAAACGGACTTACTGCTACCTAACTTACCTGAAATCGCACCTAGGGGTGGTTTATATGCGAAAAGAATATGGACTATGCTCGTCCGACCAAAAGACATAGGCTTTATTATAGGAGTTAATTTAATACTACGACTGTGTATTCTATCTTGGAATCTTTTCACTTATATAATTACTATGCACTGGATACGCTATAGATGTGGAGTAAATCTATGTATTTTATTAAAACTGTCTGGGAGCCGGCCGGTAGCCTTGTTGTAGCCGTATATGGCGTATCTATGTACCTACCTAGTTACTTAGGGGGTGGTCGTTTGAAAAGAAAAAGGATGGAGGTAATTCTTTGCGCAGTGTTAACGTACGCGACCTAGTGATAGCCTTTAAGGCTTGTCGGGTTAGGGACGTTTCTGACCCGAGTCTGTATTAGGATATATATAGCCGTCCGCGTTCACTTAGGTGCTATCGATAAACTTAAGTCACTGAGGCGGGCTATGATGCGATCGATAGGAATGTAAGTAAGTGGTAACGGTCTTTGAGCCTTTTTAATTCTTAGGGCAGGCGATGATGGGGAAGTGGAAGTGAGGTGGGGGACGGTGACTTCTGTTTGCGCAGGGTTGCTGGCGGTAAGTGGAGTGGTGGAAAAAGAAGTAAGTGAGTGTATCGTCTACTTTTTCGATCGGCTGTTAGCTGACCTGAGAGATGCGGCTAAACACTACGAGTGCTTTTGCTCTAAGTCTTGGGCGCGGAACCAACTGTAGGTAGGCGTCGGATGAGATTGAAGGCTGGCTTTTGGTAATTGAGAGTGTTTGAAAAAGTCTAAATAAAATAGTTAATGTTGAGACTGATGCGACTTGGAACGCTAGTGGGGCCTGAACAGTTTGATGCTAAGTATACTGTCGCGAGGATCGGTGGGGAGTTTTTAAAGGTTATTCGCGATGCCCGAATTAAGTAAGCTATGGACATATGGTAAAGTCTTATCTTTTTACCGACTGATCTAAGGTCTTATATCTTATGCTCTAATTAGTGGACTAGAATTATCTAAATAGGGCTTATAAAACTAAGCTATATGTTAATAACTGAGTTATATTGTTAATAACTGAACTACTTACTAATATCTAAGCCAGAGTTTAATATCTGAGCTATATATTAACATCTGAGGCTGATATTTAAGCTCAGCATTATAAAAAGGTGCACTACCTAAAGAAAAAGTATTAAATAGGGTGCAAAAAAATTAGAAATAAGCCTGTTATCACTAGAAAAAAGTCTATAACGAGTCTATCAGCTACGATAGTATAAGGTATTTCTACTTATCTCCCGCGTCTCTTAGGTATCTAATTCGTGACTACTGACTCACCCGCCCGCTTTTGTATCCCTCTCGGTAACATATATTATTAAATTATACCACACAAGGATGTATATCACTAAGAAAGTTAATATTCGAGGTAATAGTACTCTCGTCTTAGGTAGTAGTTACTAACTTTAGCTGATCCCCCGGCCTCCTGGTCTTAATATAGAACGAATGGGTAAATACTTAACATAGCTAACCGTCCGTAGCTTTTTTTTTTTAAATATTAACTTAAGTACTGTCCTAAGAAAAATTCGCGCATCCTTGTCTAATAAGCAAATAGGCCCAATCTCTATTCTTTTTAGAAGCTAAATTATCTAAGTGCTACTAATTATACCTATAGATTGCCCACTGAAACTTCACTAGGGAAGCTGTATGGGTTTTCTTACTGTATTATAAACAACCTTAGGTAAGATAGTTATTTTTGAGTAATTAGCTACTACTCTCTAGAGCTGGGCCCTTTAGTAGCACTATTATTTTCCTAGTAACAGTATACTATATTTCGTGACTTATCTGCCCTAAAGTCTTATTGGTCGGATGGTAGGAGGTTTAGTCTTATTCGGACGGAAGTTTACTTAAAGGTGAAGACTGGTGTGGGAAACAGACACGGGACCGCGCACTTCGGCCTGTCACTTTTCGTTACGATGTGACTTATGCTACAGCTCGTTAGCAGCAAACGCCAGGGAAGGGTAAATATAGGTCTCTTACGTCGATTAACAGTCCCTATAAGCTAGTCTCTATGAGCCAGCGGCTGGTTATAGCTAGTATCGAGCTTTTATGGTTTAATCCTAAGGTCTAAATAGTTTTATTAACACAAAGTGTCCTATAATACGTTTAATATTTAACTGAGCTTTTTCTACTAGGAGACAGCCTTTAAATTGTAAAGTAAAAGTATCTATTAGCCGCTAGAGAACCCTATATCGGTATCTAACGTCTAATGTGTCTTTGACCGACGATTGATGCCCGTTAATTAATTCAGAACTATCTCTTATATAAGCTGAGATGAGATAGTTAACGTATAAATCCCACTTTTATTTTACTATTTGCCGGTGTGGGTCTGGGCATGCGCCCTACATTGGGCGGGGGTTAGTTAAATCTACGCCCAGCGTCACGCGGACGGCGACGTTCTCTATTAACATTTAGGCGGCGTTCTTACGGGAGGTGCCTATATTATGCATATAGATGTGGTACTCGTCGGTGAAATTAAGCTGCGGCCTTTTGAGGAACGTAGTGTTGGTGTAATCGGGCGGGGCCTCGTTTTCAAAATTAAAGTCGTTCTTAATAATAACAGCTTAGCGAAACGTTTTCCCAGTCGGGCAGCTACTAACTGTGCTATGTATACGTTAGTTATGTGTATAATATAGTAGGAATCGTCTATAACATCTTCGTTAGTGGATAGGAGACAGTCGAGGAGATCTGTGGCGGCATTGTATGTTGTGTACTCTCTGTTTTGGCCGAATGGCTTTTTTCGGGAGATGGGGAGGTGGCTAGCTATCTTACCTAAGTCTAACTGGGTAAGTACCGTTTCGGTGTGCTAAATACGGCTTAGTGTAGGATACCTAATAGGCGCCTGCCGAAGTAGCTCGCGCGGATGCTTTGTTAGCGCTATTGGCCCCAACTGCGGCGCAAGCTAAGCCTTCCTACGCCTGTGCACTATTGATCTTTCTGCTGGCCCTCGACACCAACAAAATGCCTACCTACCTTGCGACAGATGCCTGCCCTGAGACTATATGTACCCGGCCCGCGGGCGCCAAAGGTATGTTGTTTGTGATGACGTCGGCGAGGATGACCAGTCCGCGTCTGACTTGGAGCAGTCTGATAATAATAATAGTGTGTCAATTGTGTATTTTCCACCGCTCAGTTTCTATTTGTCCACAATCTCTATCTGCTAATTAGACACCTACTGACGTTCTCAGTCTCCTTGAGTGATAATGATAAGCCCGCTACCGCTACGTCCGATAATGACTGTTAGTCCCAGATGGATATGGATCGATGCCTTGTAGATGACGACCTGGAGGTTCTTGCCCTGAAGACGAAACAGATATTTACCACCCGCAAGACTATCTATACAAACACGCTCGCAGATTGGTCTTAGACTTCCACAATATATTTAATCTATCCTCTCTACAAGGAATAAGGGCTAAAGCTCTTAGTAGGTTGTAAACACTACCGCTCATAATTATCTTTAGTAACAACTGCTCAGTGGCAGGGCCTTATCGGTTTCTCTGTAGGCTGTTATTCCAAAGCTGTCGACGTCGGGTCTGAACAAGGAGGCCTTAACCGGAACTTACGTCCCTTTTATACTTTAGCATAGGGAAACACTATAGTATCTACTCTCTTTAGTAGAAGGGTTGACTAAAGGCTAGAGCTCTATAAAAGAGTACTCACCTATAGTAGTCGCAGATATTAACACCTTGGTCTGGTTAGAGTGTCTAATGGCTGAGGTACTTACGCGTGCAGCGACGGTTTAGAGATTATATATAGGGTATCTAGAGGTAATAAGTATATCTAAGTTAGCTCGATAGTTATTAGAAGCTTTTGAGGTGGCAGAAGAGGTACGTATTAGTATACTATGGCTTATTAAGGTATATATAACTTTAAGAAAGTATGGCGACTATACATTTTTGCTGATCATCTCGGGTAGAGAGATGTTAGTTTTACGAATATGTATAGGTGTAGTAAATTTCTTCGTACAAGCTAGGAGTGGAATACTACGTATTATAAGCTTACAGTTATACGAGCCCGAAGAGTATCGGCCGTAGACTGGTCGAAGTAGTAAATTAGATTTTAGGTGAGATATTTTTATAAGTAGTGTTTTGTTTTCTAATGGACGGGTTTATTATTAGTTAGTTAAAAAGATAGCTTAAGGAAAAAAAAGACTTTTTAACTAGACGTCGATAGTAAGATATCTATTCACTCTTTATAGTGTACTAGGCCTCGTTAGGGGGACTACAGAATAGCCCCACTTATTACTAGTTATACACTAGGTACCTACTAGCTAGGGAGAAGAGACGCAACGGCGTGGGCTGGTTGAATTATTTAGTCGGATACTTTTATAGATTTTCTAGGTTTAAGTATCTACTGATATTTAATTAATACTACTTAAATCCACTATATTAGGAAACGACAGCCCTTATATTCTTGCGCGGAGTAGCTACTTTTTTTTAAGTCCCTTTAATAATTTATCTTTGTTTGTTTGTTATGGCCGCGTTTTTACTTATTGGGGGTCTAGTGTCTAGGAAGTAGGTAGTTAAGAACGTAGATATTTATGAACGGACTTATACTCTGAAGTAGTATAGTCGATCTTTAATCTAGTAGATAGTATTATTTATTTAGACCTATAATAGACAGCTTTTAATATTATTAGTATAAAGTTATTATAGAGGTAGTAGTGCAGCTCTCTGTTCACTCTTACTTCTATCTCTTATTATTCTAGATAAAGCCTATCTACTTAAAGGTAGGTACCTAAAGTATCTACACTTACGACTTACTATTTATAGACACTAGTATTCCCTTACTATACTTTCTTTTCTAATATACTAACTAGTTATATTATATTTATATAACTTTTGCGCGATACTCTCAGCCGCCCCTACCATTACTATTCTGGGGTAGAGGCCTCACACTCCGTAGCCGTCCGTCTCTCCTTCTATTTTTAGAAACTAGTCTGTAAAGTTAGAGATCCAACCCTCCACTAGTTTATTCCCACTCTTCGCTATGCGTTTAACAATATTCTCTTTATATTAAACACAACAATCTACTAATATAACATTCTACGAGCTCCTACGTATTATTTTAACTTCTAACTACACCTAGTAGAAAACGTAAAATAGATATATTTATATCTATATCCACACCAGATAGTTACGATACTAATAGTACTACATAGTAACGACACGTTACTATAGTACGATCTTCGGATTAGCCGAAGACACTTAACACCTTCACTAAGAATCCTAAGTCTACTTTAACTATAGGCCTATAAGTAAGCCTAAGCTACGCCTTAGAGTAGGTATAGTTATGGTGATAGGTAGTAGATAGTAACTTTAATAATAATAATAACAGTAACTACTTTCTTAGATCTTAACGATAGTATTTAACCGATAGATCTTCTATATTACTACCTATTAAGAATGTTTCCTAACACTCTTAGTATTACTACTTTAGCTTTACTATAGACTATTTTATTTTTTATAAGTTTTTACTAAGTAGTTATAATAACTCCTAGGTAATATAGATCCCTATTAAGAGTAACTCTCCGGTTATCCCAACCAGTAAGTTTTCTTTACTTTTAACTAGCGTAACGTAATAATTAACGATTATAGTTATAGTAGCTAAGAGGTGGACAGACACCTTCAGAGCTAATTTTCAGTTTATTAATATTACCCCATATTACTACTAGTGTGCTTTATTCACTCCTCGACGTTACGTTATGTTATGTTACTTTGCGACCGGTGGGTAGAAGAGAGCGCCTTATTTACTACCTCTCTAGTAGCCTCAATATCCTATAAATATTCTTCTTTTTCCCTTTTATTACGATCACTTTAACTATCTTAGAGTTAACTGCGCGTACGTAACTAGACGTCGGCTTAGCTTTCAGCCTTACTTTACTTTACTATTTATTTTCTAAAGAGACCTTCCCTAGGTAATATACTTATAGGAATTAAGGTATTTTTTCGCACCTGAATACTACTCGTATAATAGCCGCAGGACACTCTTCTTATCTACTTATACTTAGTCCATATTATAGAGTGGCCCCGGTTACTTAACTAAGTTAGTACACTAGAATAAAGGGTTAGCAGCTTAAGGATATATAGGATATAACTGTAAGAACTATATAGTTGTTATTACTAATTATTACCACTATTACGAGAGAAACCTATATTTTAGGTAATTAGGAGATAAGAGAGAGGATTAAGCAGCGTAGGAGAGGTCATACCTAATTAAATAAAGGGATAAATACTGAGGAAATAAGAAGATAAGGACGACGCAGTATATTATGTTTTTAAGGGTTTAAACTAGTATTAGATGTAGCTATACGTTGGGCTCTAGTGTTAACTTTGAAAGATTAAGTTTACAAATGTTAGGTGATTTAGTAAGACGTTTCTAAAAATAGATCTATTCTTTCTAGATACTCTCGTTTAGTTTTATTAAATACCTATATTAAAGTTTCCTAGTTATTAAGACGGTGGCTAATACTCTAAGTTATAATACCCTTCTTACTGAATCTAAGCTTACGATCCTATTATTAGACTGTCCTCTATTATAGATATTAATAAATTAGAGTTATAATCTATTATGAGTCTTAAACTTATAGATATTTATATAACTATCTTACTAATTAACTTATTCTTCTTATCTATAGAATTAGTAACCAGGCGGGATTAATAAAGAAATTTATATTAATAGATAGTGAGTTATTTCTTTTTATAAATTAGTTATATATATTTTAACAGCAGTTTAGTTAATAAATGTAGTTAGTAGTAGAATATCTAGTACGGGATGAGAAAGACCTACATCTATAGGTGATAGTTAGTTAGTTGTAGTAAAAAAGAAAGGAGAGATACGACGCCTATACTTAAAGTACTATATAATATTTACTTAATTAGATACGGCGATCTAGGGAGTATAGTTTTATACTAAGATGTACAAATAGTGATATAGAAAACTGTAGAGTGTATTCTTTAGATTAATAAATACTATCGTTTTTAGCCTTTTAATGTACGGTAATGTTACTGCCTCTGGTTCGAAGAAAGGTAAATGGACTATTAGTGGTAGTAGCTACTCGGAGGACTGTTATAGGAGAGATGTCTCGCGTCTGAGTCTTATTACTATTAATAAGGTTTATTAGTGTTTATTTTTAGTTAAGGAATAGAGACGCGGTAGAATGTTACCTATCTTATCGTTATATATTTTGACGTTAAGAGTTAAAACTTATTATTAGGCTTTTGAGCTGTTAGGAATTAGAGCTGTAGGTAGATATTCTTATTACTTACTACTGACTTAGTCTTTGATTTTGGAGGTTAGCGAGGTACGGTGTTTAGAGCCCCGAGTTTAACTGAGTTTCTCTAATACTGTGTTTAGTAAATTCGGCGTACTGGCCTTATGATAGTTAACGCGATAATTAACGCGATAATTAACGCGATAATTAACACAGTGGCTAACGCAGTGGCTGACGTAGTGGTTGACGCAGTGAGAGACAAATTAGGTACGTTAAGACTCACAGTAACTGTTGACAACCTAAACACTAGAAAGTACTAAAGTACTCTATACTAGCCTTATATGTTTCCTACGGTCTAATCGCAGCTTAATTAGGGACCTAAATAGGTAATAGATATAGAACTCTGTATAGGTATACGGAGGCTTAATAATATAACACTAGGGGGGAAAGGCTAATCTGAGGTCTATTATATTTTTAAGCTGGTTATACTTCGACTTAGATTCTTTATTATAATATTAGTATAACTATTATCTAGGTGAGTATATATGTTACTTATAGTGTGTGCTCTTTTACCTCTCTTATTCTACGACGAGGCTTTATCACTAGTGAAATTGATAAATTGTAAATAAATTTCTAACGTTACTAATACTTAGGTAGATAGTCCGGGAGAAGAATAGCCTACGACTATCTAGAGTGGATAGCACCTACCTTATACTGAGAAATCGTAGGTTAAGACTGGGTAGATACTTAGAAAGCTTTTGCTCGTATTAGTAGTAGGAACCTCATTATAAGTATTTTTTAAGATAATACTATAGCTTCTATTTGTAATTATACGTCTCTTAGTCGCTAAGCTAGTACCTCTGATCTCTTATCTTTACTAACGTCCACGTCGACTAGGTCACTTAAACGAATTACTTGACGTACTGTTTATTTACCACTTTACTATATTTTTATCTTACTACTATATTGTTATATTACCGGTTATCACCTAAGGCCGATTCTCGCATTTTACTAACTATCTAGCTGTAGGTCTCGGCGGTCAATTACCTACTATTATATATTACGCCTCTCTTATTACTGAATACAATCTCTTAAAGACTACCCGACCTCTCGACCTTAATTTTACTATTACTAATACAACTAAGATAACTCTATTAATATTATAATAAGAGACGGTGGACACTGAAATACTAGGTAGTAAATTATCTTTAGTAAAACTATTAGAGTACTTAGATCTATAAGGCTCTATGAGGCTTTATATAACTCTATATATCTCTTAGGCTTTATATATCTTATAGGCTCTAAGGCTCTAAGGCTCCGAGGCTCTAAAGGACTCCTAGGCCCCGAAGGGCTCTAAGGCTCCGTATAGCTCTAAGGCTTTATATAGCTCTGAGGCTCTATATAGCTCCTAGGCTCTTAGGCTACAAAAGGCTCTTAGGTTACAAAGGGCTTCTAGGCTACGAAGGGCTTTTAGGCCCCGAAGGGGTCCTAGGCTTCGTATAGCTCCTAGATTCTATATAGCTCTAAGACTCTATATAGCTCCTAGGTTATGTACAGTTCCCAGGCTTTATATAGCTCTAAGGCTCTTAGGCTTAGTATAGTACTTAGGCTCTATATAACTCTTAGGCTCTTAGGCTCCTAGACTCTATATAACACTTAAGTCTATACTTAAGGGCTCTTTTTATATTATTTATTTACTAAGATATTTATTAATTAATAATTAAAAAATATAAATAAATACTATAAATTCTAATTAATAATTATAAAATAATTTATATATAGTATTTATTAATATTAATAAAAAGTCTTATAAAATAAATTAATTTTACTTTTTTTAATTTAGTTTTACTTTTACCCTAAGAGTTTACTCTAAATAATATAGGTAACTAAGAGTAAGGAAGGTAAATTTAACACTAAAGTTAGTACTATTATATCTAAATAACCTATACTATATAGTCTGGGATTATGTTAAGGGACTTTCCGAGGTTATGGACGCAGAAAAGGAGTATAAGGTAGTTTTATTAAGAAATATTTTGTTAACTATCACACTACACCGTCTAAGACATCCCTAAGGTGGGTAATAAAAACCGGCCGTTACGTATAGAGTTTATTAAGTAAAGGGTTCTAAATTAGATTGAAAACCCATTTAGCTTTATTATTATAAGTAGTCTTTAAGTCGTTAATAGCGCCCAAGTGAGTGAGAAACTTAGCTCGGGTAGACTTACTTAAACGAGACTTTTTAATTTTAGTATTTATTTTAATACCTTTTAGTATTATTACTTTATTTTTTTAATTAATATATATCTTATAAAAAGCCTTATTAATATATTAGTAAAGACCTAGTTTGGATGTTTATATTTAATCTAGTGGCCTTAGAATAAT
The DNA here is from genome assembly GCA_025962755.1 of Colletotrichum tropicicola. Lineage (NCBI taxonomy): Eukaryota > Fungi > Ascomycota > Sordariomycetes > Glomerellales > Glomerellaceae > Colletotrichum > Colletotrichum tropicicola. Next base: position 73,485 of record JAOWMA010000150.1, on the reverse strand, counting down.
CCTAAAAGATAACACTCTAATTTATTACTTAACGTTTTATACTAGTTAAAGAGAAGACTAAGTACAGTAAGCAGTCTAAAAATACCTAAAAGCTATACTATAAAGTTATAGCTGGTTTTTAAGTTTGAGATATTTTATCTAGTATAACTCTAATAGTGTATGTTTGGCGTAATACTAGTTAGGTACTACTTAACTTCTTAAGTTTCTATCAACGAGATTAAGCTAACGGGGTAGGACTTAGAACTAGCACCTATAAGATAGAGAAAGAAGGAGATATATATATTATTATTACCTATAGGGACGATAAGACGCATAACATACCTAACATACTCCCTTAACTACTTACTGCTTATTACGTATGAACTATTAATAATACTAAGTAACTCTTTAGTATTTAGGGTGCTTTACACTAGGGAGCTTATTAGCTTGATAATAAGACTACTGGATTACTTAATTCTTATTATGTATAGTAGTTAGTTTTCACTATTTTTAAGGAAATCCGTAGCTTTCTTAACCTATAAGCTTATAATTTAATCTAAGACTAGTTATAAATATCTCTTAAAGACTTTCTTAGCTAAAAGAGTTATAATAAAGGGCCGACTATATATTGTTTAGTGACTGGATGATAGTTATTTTACTACTTAACTAGGGGTAGATACTCCTTGCCCTGGTTCTACTGCTATCCTAGGATGGGTCCGTTTATAAGTAAGCTGAGTAAATAATGTTTTAGTGACACTCGTCCCAGTGCGGCCGCCACCTCTCTCTATCGCCGCCGTTTTCTACCCCCTAGTAAAGAATATCGAGCCTCGACGTATACCTAATAACCGTACCTCGGAGTTATATTATTAACTAGGCCGGGTCTATAATCTTATAGTCGCTCACGCTAAGATACTTACGTAACTAAAAGACCCAACTTTTAGTCTGGTCTGTACTGCACTTGTATTATGTAACGAGACACCAAAGGTAGGTAAGGCCCTTATATAAAGGTAGTTAATTTAAGAGAGAGAATTCACTCTTCTCCGGTGGATATAAGGTAAGGGTCTTTATAATTAGTAGACACTTATGCATTGCGTAGTTGTTATACTAATACTTACTGACTAGACTACTACTGGTCTCGCGCTGTACGCTTGAATTATACTTAATTATGTGTAGCTTTTATAGAGTTGTTAATATTGTTTGAAATGATATTAGTAGGTTTGCCTTTTTAAATATAGAGCTGAAGTTCTATAATGGCCCTAGATTGTCTTAATATAAGTTTTCTTATAGCTAAAGATAGTTAGTAATATCTCTAAGAAAAATATAAGAGAATTACTGAGATCAGTAGACTTTTAGAACTAATATAGAAAGTATTAGACATTATTAGTAAAGTTAGGGAGCGTTTAAAGTATATAGAACTAAATGTTTACTATATCTAGTAGTGTAATCCTAGGCTTATCTATAAAATAAATATATAAATAGTAAGAGTGGGAAATATACTATGGAGTTTAAGAGAGCTATCTATAAATAGTTTCTTTTTGATGTAGATAATAGGTGTTAAGACGAGTTAGTACTAAGTTACAACTAAAGTTAGTTTTTGCAGTATAAAAGTCCGACTGGACTTAATATCTAGGAGACTTAGTTACTTTAAGATTAGCCTACGCCGGCTTTTATTATTCTTAGATTTAAGTTCTAACTATCGCCTTTAGTAGTAAACTTAGTATAGGTTAGTATAAATTTAAGAGTCTTAGTAACTAAAAATTTAGCTATATTAAAGGTTTAACTATAATAGTAAGAACAAAGAACTACTTAACTAACTCTACTTTAACTTAACTATATATTCTCTATAGTAAACTTTAACTATATACGAGTAGTTAATATATTTAAATACGCCCTAGAAAATTCTTAATAAGAAGCTATAAGTATAAATATTAAGTTTTATTTTTATTACTATCTCTTAATCCTAATAGAACCCTCTTTTGTTCCTTCTTAGACTCTTTTAAACTTTTAAGAATATAATAATACTAGAATCGTATTCTTATTTTAAGGTTTGCCGTAGCGATCCTTAAAAAAATATATAATAACGACTTTAGTACTAGCCTGTGGGCTCTTAGATATAATTCTTAAAGTCTTAATTATTTATAGTAGTAGTAACTGGATTGGATTCTTAGTTTAAAGATTAGTAAAACGTTAAGTCTTAAAACGAATATATCTTATATGTCTCTCTTAACTTAGTGTACAAATAAATTGTATTAATAGTTTTATTATATCGCTAACTAAAGCGGATAAGAATAGGTTTAATTAACAACACACGGGCGTTCATTAGGGGTTTTATTTTATTATCTACTTTACTTATAACGAAATTGTATTTATAGCTTAGTGTAATTAAAAGTTTCTAATTACTTTTATTTATTGTTTAATAGTTACTAGGTGTATAGTTTCTTATATCTTTCCTAGGTTGAACTATCTAAAAATAAGTTATAACCCACCGTAGCGGTTTATTATTTCGCAGCGTTCACTGTGTAAATTAAAAACCCACAGCAGCACACTTAACTAACTTTCCTATTTTCTTTCCTAGTAGTGGGTGGGTAGTTTTACTCTCTTTTAGATACTTCTTAGTTAAAATAGAATTACTATTATTCTCTTTCTCTTTCTTTCTCTATTACTCTATATAACTTATTTATAATAGTAACTAACTTAGCTGAGGGTTTCTCAATAGCTATCTTAGCGGTTATATAGGCCTTTGGTAATATACTTTTGTCTTAGGGTCTTAAAGGAACGTTCGAAAGGGTTAGCACTAAAGGCTTTAAAAACCGTTAATAACCGATGAACGACCCCTCTGATGGGGTTTCTCGCGCAGGACAATAATATATTTATTTTAAGCTAACTCTTTTATATAATAAATATTAGTATACGAAGCTAAGACTATAAAATGTATCTAGGTATTTAGTATATTAAGGGTGCGTTTTTTTACTCTATTTATCACTACTAGGCAGTTTCTCATTTTTAGCGTGACTATAAATATAAAGACCTAAGTATTACTATAGGAAAAGTGGATAGGAAGATAATAAACTTTAAATATAATTATAGTAATAGGAGAGACTTAATAGTAGGGAATAAGGTCGTAAATAATAAATTAATAAGAGAACATATTATTATAAACTTAGTCAACAATATAGGGATTTATAAGATTATTCTTATTTTAATACTTAGTATTTTACTTTAGTTATTTATAATATTAATTCTAAGGTTATTAAGTGAATAATTAGTCAAAGCTGTTATGCAATTGGCTCGCTTAATAGGCTAACTAGAAGTTACGACTAAGAAAGACTCTAGTACCTATAGGCCTTCTACGTAAAGCTAGTTTCGAATAGTAACTTAGATAACTATAATAATTAAATCTAAATATAGGTAATTTTTATCTAACCCACCGTACACTATAATTTTACAACCTTATAAAACCTAACTAAAAGATACGTAGTTTTAAATTCCTTATTAGTATTTACAGCTAAAATTAAAAAAGTTAGGCCGTACAGTATTACTAATAAAATTCAATATAGTAATAGTAGTTATTTAAGAAATATTATTTAGGTATTCTAATTAGAGAAATATTTAGCCTAAAGGGTGTTATATAGATAAATCTCCTTAGATACTCCCTAAGAAGGTTATATTATTTAAGAGTTATTATAATTTCTATATAATAAGAGTATAAGAGATGTTAAACACTGAAATATTAGATAGTAGAAAACCTTTAGTAAAACTACTAGAGCACTTAGATTTATAAGGCTCTATACGTTTCTTATACTCTATATAGTTCTTAAGTTTTATATAGCTCTTAGGCTCTAAAGAGCTCTTAGGCTCTATACAGCTTCTAAGTTCTATACAGCTCTTAGGCTCTAAGGAGCTCCCGGGCTTTATATAATACCTAAGTTTATACTTAAGGGCTTCTTACTTATTATTTAAATACTAAAATTTTAGCTAGCTAATAATTAAAGAGTATAACAAAGTTTTAAAAATTCTAGTTAATAGTTAAAGGGTGCTCTATATATAGTATTACTAGTATTAGTAAAAAGTCCTATAGAGTAAATAGATCTCACTCTAGATAAGTTACTATACTACTTTCTTTCTACTATCTTCTTCAATACTCAGGCTAACTTTATTACTTTTTAGCTTAAAGAAGGGTCTTATAGAGTAAATAGTTCCCTTTATATCTATGCCCGGCGCCTTAACTAATTCCCCGACATATCTATACATACACTAACCGCCACCTATCACCGTCGGTAAAAAGCTTAATCACTAAGGTGGGGGCGTTGTTATTATCGTCGTCTTAAGATAAGGCCCACACCCAGCCGCGGCCGCAGTTAAGTCTCTACTAGTGAAAATTAAACGTACCTTTAACTTTAATAGTTATATTATCACTCTTAAGACTACCGAGCCTAGGTCTACTATTATTCACTACGCCTAGGCGCACTATCCAACCGGCTCTATCCTATCGCAAGAGTAGTAAAAAGTAATTACCTTTGTTTTTATTAAGAGAAGTATCTTCTAGGTCTTTAACTCTTTAATAATAATACTACTAATAATATAGCCTTCTTAGCCTAAAGACTACTGTTCACCTTACTAATTAAGTATAAGTAAGTAATTTATACTCTCTCTCTTAGATAAATACTAACTACTAAGTTTTATAGAATTTACTAATTAAAATAAAAAAACCCCCTCTATAAAGTACGACCTAAATATATACTAATACTATACTATTCACTATCTATAATTTTTAACTACACTGTCACCGTAGAGCCCTCTAATAGCCCACCTTAACTCAACTTACCCAGTCTTAACGGCCTTAAACTACTTATACTGGCTTAGAGTAGTAGTTTAGGTACTAAGAATCCCTAGATAATCCTATCTAATCTATAACCTCAGCTAATATCTATCGATATGTATCGATATGAATCGATCTCTCCCGCACCTAACGCTATTTTTTCGATTCTTATGCGACCAGACCTCTGTCTTATTACTGCTCGATTAACCTTAATACTCGTTATCTACCGTCTAGGCGCACTAATTAAACCGCACCTCACGCATAGCTACCCAGAGTAGGCACCTTGTGTCGTAATACGTATAAGTCTAAGTAGAGGACTAGTAGTAGTAAAGTTACTAGAGTGTAAAAGACTAGGGATTTATAACTGAAGAAGCTGAGCCGCCTTAGCTCACCGATACTGTAAGTATTAGTACTTACTAAAATAGTGCTAAAGAGCTATAGAGCCTAGCTAAATCCCCGCCTACGTGCCCGGCCTAGCAGTCTAAATTAGGAGTAGGGTAGGAATACTTACTAAGCTATGTCATCAGCTAGGGCTGGCACCGAGAGACATCCAATAGCAGGGGCTTTAAAAACTATAACTGTGATGTCTCTCTTAGTTGGACGTGAAGGTTATTACGCTGGAAACGGCTTTTTATAGACGAAATACTGGCCAGTAAGTATTACGGTCTTATATAATCAGCTTGGGGTCACTTTTACGGTTGTTAAGCCGCGTGGCTCTGCGGAGGCTTGGGCTTAATATCTGCTCTCCGGTCTAGGTCCGAAACCCGGCCCCGTCTGGTGCCACTCGACCTACCGACTCTGGTAATGATGCGGCCACACTTGAATTCACCCAAAGTTTGCACTGATATTCCTATCTACAGACACGACCGTCTTCCTATTTCCCCTCCCAACATGAGAGCGTATTAGCGACCGTCTCCACTGGTTAAATGACGCCGCACGATAGATCCAAGGAAGCGCAGACCCGGGTGCCAGCCGTGGCCACGAAGGCAGAGTCGTCTTCGTCTAGCCTCGGGCACCATCTAGTCAAGCTAAACCCGACCCTGAGTCCCACAGGTTTGCATCCGAGTTGGAGCCACCGGTCCAATCTTAGCACTGGTTATCGACTTGGGTGGTTGACGGAGAAGCAGCACGCCCGGTGTGATCACCACCACCTAGAGCTCCTCGTTCTTGACCCTGTCCTTATCGACCTCCTCGTCCACGTTCTTCTTGTTCCAATCCCTCCTCTTGTCTCTGTTCAGCCGAATCCGTGTCTCGTCCGTTTACTGAATCTTAGTTAGGCCGCTGCTACTGCCGCTGCGTTATGTTGTTCTCCCCGCTGGCATCCAGGTGACGCCGAAGACCTCGTCCCATAAAAATGCCTCGGGCACTAGGCTCGGGAGCCGTCAATCCCCGGGCATCGCATAAGCCGCGCAAGATGCTGCGGTTGTCGACAGTCCAGCTGATACGAAAAGAACGCGACGGTGCCAACGGCCAGATCATCTTCAGCCCATGCAACATTGCAGTTGTCACAGGGCTTTCGTGGCCTTGTCCAATTTCGGTGCTGGGTGCCGGTGCTTGCGAACGCTCTTCCACGCTTTGCATGATCTGGCCGACCTTATCTACTGCCGCTCTTGTCCTGTCTGAGTCCATGTAGGTATGCAGGAAGGTGATCAAGCCTGCCTGGGCGGTTCTAGGGCCTTCTTGCTCCGTCACTTAAGGTAGCTGCCTTCCCAGCTGAACAGTGTTTACTTAAACATCCCCAAAGCTCCTTCCCATCCGCTGCAAGAGTCGGCGGATGGAGCCATAGGAAGCAACTGCATGGCGCCTGCTTTTTTGTGTATTCCGCTCAACACCCCTCGTCGTCCATAGCTCGTCGTTTCGGGATCTGTTCCATCCAGTCAACAGTATGCGTGCACGAAGCGGAACATCGAACCAGCTTCAAATCAAACCAGCGCCACATCGAATCAGCGTCACATCAAACCAGCGTCTGAGCCCCTCACAATCATGGCAGAAATCCCTGTTGACGTCGCCACCCGAGTCCTGCGCATCGTCGTGGGCGAGCAGGTACAAGCCTTCAAGGCTGACTGCCATCGACTAGCACCTTGGCTTGTTTACGTCAATTCTCCAGATCAATGGAACAGCCTTGCGCTTCAGGCTCACGACACACACATTGTGATTGACGGCGTCCACGATGCCTTACGTCAAAGTGGCTATGAGGACGTTGCTGGAAGGACTCATCTACGATGCCCACCACAAGGTTCGACGAACGTTGCAACAATATGTACGCGTCGTGCGAGCTCTTAGTGCTCTCCGACGACGGGGCTGAGGTAGGCTAGACAGGCACCCTTCTAGATAAGAGAGAGAAAGAGAGCAATGAGGAACACGACTGTGGTCTTGTACTCGCAACTAGGAGCATGCGTCATCAGTAATGGCACGAGGGGGACAAGGTGTATGGGGTTAAAGGGAATCGAACCGACGAACAGGGATAAGACATGAGTAAATTGAGCACTCGGACCACGCCGACAACGATCTTCCCTCTCCTGTCTCCCCGTCCCCTAAGCATGCCGGCCGCCTACTCTGGTCCAGCCGTGTCTCCGACAGCCTCCTCCTCGCCAGCGAAAGCCCCCTCCGCCCCGGCGACAGTGTGGCGGTGGGTGTTCTCCTAGAACGGTGTGTACACGGGGAACTTGCGGGCCCGACCAGCAAGCTGGGCTCAGGAGTGGGAGGATCTTCCACCGAGAAGGTGAGGTGTTTGGGTCCGAAAGCTCTGGGCTCCTCTGGTCTGCTTTGATGCGGATGCTGATGCGGGTGCTGATGCGGGTGCTGATGCTGGTGGTGTCAAATGAGGAGAGAGACGTCGCGTCACCGCGGATTGTCGAGCGGAATACCCTGGACCATGGCGACGCCAACATTGAAGATGCTGAGCTGCAAGGCGAGACACTCAGCGCGACACACACCCAAGAAGGCAAAGAGGCTGATAAGTGGCGACGGGGTACAGGGAGTCTTATTTGACGGAGACGCATCGTGTTTCCGAGAAGGCAGACATAATGGAGACGGCGGGTGGAAGGTGTTTGCTGCGGGTGACCACTGCTGATGAGGACGATTAGGTACCTACCTAGGACAGGGCTCAGGTTAGCGGGGGCCAATTCTTTCGTCTCGGAACGGAGCAATAGCTCCCGTCCCACGGTGCCACTGCCTGGTGCATGTACCCACTTGAAGAAGGGATGACGCAAACGGCGGGGAGGCTGGGTCTTTCTTGCAGATCCATCTGCCCGAATCATTGATTTTTGGGTGCATCGGATAGGTGACTCCACGGACGGAACAGCCCCTACGTCACTGGATCCGGGCCCATGTCAACCACCTCGTTGGGTCCGCTGCCAGACACCTGCAACGTATCTCACGATGACGCCCCGGAGTGCTGCTGGAAAGCGGAGCCGTGGTGCATCACACTGATGGAGACATTCGATGGGTTGGAGTAGTGGAAAGGCTCGGCCCGCGCCGCAAGTGTACTTCAGAGACTTCAGAGGCTTCGAAGGAAAGGTGTGGCTGTGTCGAAATCGGTTAATTACTTATGCCGTTTGTAGCACTTCGGCTTCGCCCAGGGTGGGGTCTGCTGACAAAGCTTCAATGTGAGTGGCCCAAAAGCGATGTCAGCCTACTGGCCCAGCAACCAGATGCACTAAGGCAGAGTACCTAATTGGCCACACTGCATCATCACAACAACACTGGCAACACAACTTCAGCGCCGCCGCCTCAATTGACATTCACCACTCGCAACCCTCGCACCCCTCGCCCCGCTGGGCTCTGCACGCATGTCCTCTGCCGACCGCATTTTCGCCTGGCTCGCTGCAGTTTCTGGCGACGCCGACGACAAGAAGCTGCTGGTTCTGCCCGAAGGAGAAGTAGCAGCAGGAGCAGCATCACACAAACCCGGCCTCCGCAACCACAACCATCACTGCAACCCGAGAAAACGACCTCATCCCCTCTCTCCCACCATGTCTTCCAGAAGCCAACAGAGCAAGAAGCGCAAGGCTACCGTCGATCCCCCGCCCGTCCACCGCCCGAGCACGCCGACCTCTTCCTGCCCGACCGATACCGATGCTGAGGTCCCGACCTCCGCCCCCGACCCCGACCCTAATGCCACACCGAAGGCCCCATTCACCGCGTCTGGCATGGCCCACGACGTCGCCTCCGTCGCCTCCGCCTCCGCGTCTTCCGTATGTTCGGCGGCGACCTCCACGGCGTCGCAAAGGAGCGGCCGCTCGTCGCCTGTCAAGCGCATGACGGCCCTCCAGCTGGATCCTCGCGGCGTCGACTTTCGGGACTTTTCTCTCGCGCAACACACGGGGGTCCTCGGCGCCATCCTCGACAATCTTGAGCAGTTCTCACGGGGCATTGGTGTTGTGTCTCGCTCCGCTGGGTTGGCAGCCTTGGGCGAGGCGAGACGCGGTGCGAGCGGCTACCTGTTTCGCAGCGTCGACGACTTTGCCCTTGCCGAGACTGCAGCGAGTTCCAGTACGGGTGAGAGTGTGAGCGCGGGTGCTTCGTGGAGCCGCGATATCTGGGGCAGGACGCCAAGCCCAGACGAGGCGCTCGAGATTTTCGTCGCCGCGAGGGAGTGCTCTGGCTTGGGCGCTGCCGAAATGACGTGGAACGAGGAGGTCCACGGCGCCCTCCTCCGCCTCGCCCTCCGACGCCTTCGTGGCAGCGTCTCCAGCCGTCCCGTCAACTACACCCCCTGGTAAGCTGCCGCCGTATCACTTCATCCCCCCCTCCATCCCCGGGCACCGATCGTTCTTCCGCGTGCGCGCGCGCGTTGAGTGAATCAAGGTTGCTGACAGCCGTGTTCGACGCAGTCATTCCGCCCGCATCATCAAAGAGCACCGCCCCGGTGTCGACTCCGAGTCTAAGCTGGTCGACTACTGTGTCTACATCTCCCCCGACCCGGCGGACCAGGCCCGTATCGATGCCGCCCGCCGCAGGGCTCCCCTTCAGAGCATCAACCACACAACCGCTACAGACCTGCTTCACCGACCCATCTGCCTGTCTATCGAGACGAAGAAGCCCGGCAGCGGCTGGGACACGGCCAGACTCCAAATGGCCGTCTGGCTGGCCGCCCAGTGGTCGGGGCTCGAGGACGTCGTCAAGAGCGCAGGCGGCTCGCCGTCTGACCTGCAGGCACTACATTTCCTCCCAGGCATCATCGTGCAGGGCCACGCCTGGTACTTCGTATGCGCTACTCGCGAGGCCCATAAGACGGTGCGTGATTTCGTGTCTGAGGAACCCTCTGATGGACTATTACTGACCTCTGCTTGGCGCATCTCAGGTCCTCTGGGGCATGCGCAGATTAGGCAGCACCGACACCGTGCTCGGCGTCTATCAGGTCGTGTGCGCGATTCAGTATCTAGCCCATTGGGCCGAGACGGCGTTCTGGTCCTGGTTCAAGACCCACGTGCTCCGCCAGAGTGGCGGCTGAGTTTCTGCAGTCGCCTATTCTGAACACGGGCAACGAAAAGGTCGGGGTGGAAACCCAGAAGAACAGAATAAGGCATGTCTCGATCGATGCTACTCTCTACGGGCGTGCGCGACCAATACCGACAGCTGTGTGGACACGCCTGGAAGCTTGCGCCTTGTTTCGGCAGTAGCTCTGCGGTGCCAATCATGCAGTCATCGACGAGCTTGGGTTTTTGAATGCATTCCCGGCTTCATCGTGGTGATGGTGCACCTTCGAGTCCTTCTTGTACACAGCTACCCCTTGGACGGAAGAGACACCAGGTATTATACATTGGACTGTCGTACGTATTTAGAGCCGCTTCTTCGGGTTTCTCTCAGGGCTAATTGAGGCACAGGTCGTACCCAAATCTCACGATACCGTCTCTTCGGAGCTCATCTCTGAGCATCTGCCGATTATTCCCTTCGTCTTGGGTAGAGCTCCTGCGGTGTACCTCGTGCGCTATGGACCAATTCTGGCGGTAGTGCCGGCGGGAGAGACGATGTTGACGCCCAACAAACTCGCCAGACTCTGTGCATGCTGTTCGACCAGCAGGGTGTGCTTGAAGGTTGGCGGTGAAGATGCTGCGCCAGTGCAAAATGGCCCTTGCCGCCTCTCATGCTTCTGTGCCCCTGGAGCTCCTACTTGAGTTGTCAGAGGCGTAGCTGTGAGCCCCTTGAGTTGGGAAGTTGAGATATCGGGTAGAAAGAAGACAGGGGAGATGTGAATTTGAGGACGAATGATGTTCGAGTGTTTGGGTGTTTTTATGGGTGGTCCAGTGCGGCCTGGTTTCTTGGGAAATATTGCAGAATAAAAAACCCGATTGCCCATGATTTCGGATGCATAAAATGAGACTGGAGCCGGTGTCGTAGATGTCTTTGCTCCTGGAGGAATGGTGGCGCCTTTCATACCTCATGCTTCCCCCCACGACTTTCCATTCAACCAGTGTGTATCCTTGCCTCAATTGTGATACCAAGTCATGCGGCATGGGCCAAGCAACATTTCTGATCGAGGGACGTCCACCCAAGTTTTGATGGCCCTTGGGCCCTCGAAGCTACCCCGCCCTAGCTAATCAAACCATGCCGAAGGCACATGTTCCATTCCCTTTCTGCATGTAAGCAGACTACTGCATTTGATGTCGTACTTAACCATCGGCAACCTCGATGCTTCGCCCCTAGGGTTTGACGGAACCATCGATCAACCAAGGTGAGCACGCCGCCGACGGCCTTCGCCGGATGTCAGCGACACCAGTCTCCAACCTATTCTACGACGAGAAGAGTGATGGCATTTGCCTAACCGAGCGCTTCTGACCCTCAGGATAGCTGTCTACACGTGAACAGCCATTCTTTGCCGACACCAAGAAGACAAAGCTTTCTAATCTTCCAACCCTATGCAATCTCAAGACCCCTCAAACCGCGGCCAATTGTACTTCACCGGTTGTCAAGTCGGTTTCTAGAATGGCCACTTCTTAGGAGCGAGCGAGGTTCGAGTGTGTGTAAGCGCATTCTGGTCTTTTTATACGCCTGTGACCCTAGAAATGTGCCCTTTCTGATTCTAAGATGTCTTTGTGATGACGGGGGCTAGATTGGACTGATGATCGGCAGAACTAGGTCAGGTAAAACAAGTCTACATTGGGTCTTCCAAGACGAGTTCCGTAATCATTGTGTAACTATCGCTGGGTCTTAAAAAATCTAGCACCCCGACTCAGCCCTTCCGTAATTCCAAGTCCACCAAGAACACCTGCCCTCCGAGCTCTCTCTTCCCAGAACTACGAAACCGGCACTCTGGTAGACATTGACCCACTAGAACCGCTCTATCGCCCACTGGTACTTCCTTGCTAGACCTCGGACATCTAGACTCTTGAAGCACACCCGTCTCTTCGGGACTGGGGCAACACTGATGACGAGGAGGTCTCGCCCCCATACTTCCTCGACGATCACGATAGCAAAGTCGACTCAGGCTTGCTTCAGCCCTTCCAAGGGTTCCCTTTCGCCAAAGGAGAGGAAAAAAAGCCGAAGACTCTGGACACATACTCGAGCGACGAGTTAACTCCATCTCCATCACACCTGATTCTCCACCGGCGAGGCATCGGGCACAATATCATGTATGGAGGTGGTTCCTCATCTTCATTTCGGGCCCTTGACCCCGTAATCACAGAATGGCCCCCATGATCTGAAGGAATATCATCACCCGAGCCCAGCGGTAAAGCTTTCCGTCGCAAATCTCCTGAATCACGGATACCCAAAAAGGTTGCCTCCAAATCAAATTCACTCTCACTTAGAACACTCAACACAAGCCCAAAGATATTGAGTCCGCCATAGGCTTAGCTATTACACCAGTCTTTCTCAGACAGGTGCTAACTTGTTGCTCATAGATGGGTTCTAGCAAGCTTGTAAACCTGCGAAGGAAAGAAAAGCGTGCCTATAACGAAATGGAATATATATTGATGGACGATAAAATGATGTATATGGTGGATTGTTTGTTGTGGCGGGCTTGTTGGGCAACACCTCTTCTAATCTCCAAGCTCAACTCGCATCCTAGAGTGTCAACCTTGCTGTAACGATCGTGGAAGTTTGTCAGGTGGAGCCATTTCAGATCGATCGTTGGTGGTGTCTTTGCCTGAAGGCTTGAATTGTGGCTTCTCTTCATCGGAATTGTTCTACTGTCCCTAAACTAGCCATTACATACGAGAGACTACTACTCCCCAGAACACTAATCGATCGCGGGCGAAGCACAAGCTGCGGAATCTTCATAGCCATCTCAATACAGCTTAAGCCAGTGGACTTTGATCTATTCTTCCCAGTATGCTAAACTAAATAGCACTACTTCTATATTCTAGCCTTCGATATTGGTTTTTATATCATAGTTTGAAGCTCTTGTAACACTTCCAAGTTGTTATTATAGTAAGCCGTTGAAGCGCTTGTCAAAACTAGGAAGCTCGAAGCGGGTGCCGTCATCGCCCGTTAGAACATCATTCAAGAAACTCTAGGCCACCCCTAGATATACCTTCCGCCTGGTCCTTTCTGTCGGCTTTGCTGCTGCTGCTGGTTCCAACCCTCCGGGGGCTGAACGCCCATTTTCTTGTGAATCTTTTCTTTCTTTTCTCTGATATTCGAGTTCGCTTCCTATTTCTTTCTCTTTTTTTCCTCGATCTTGTTCGACTCCCTTTCTTCATTCTTCTTTTGAACTGATGAAGCGACTGGTGGATGCCCTCTGTGTTCTCAGTAAAAGCCATTTTCCTGGCATGAATATCATGATACTGGCCATATCTCCCGTAAACCCGGGCGCATCCCCCACCAGTGTCATGCGTAGTGAGTGTGGATTAGATGCTTGTGTAAACTGATTTTGTCAGACTTGTGTCTCTTCTCCCAAAGGTCTGCCATAAGAGCTGCACTTAGGGCAAATAGATGGTGACCGCCGTGGCAAATATGGCCGAGAGCATAATGTGACGCTGAATCCCTCTCACTCGACACTGATGCTTCGGAACTCGACTGGATACTGCGATCGTTGCCTCTCCGGGTAGTCTCAAACCAGCATCTAGTAGAAATTAAATGAACCAAGAGTTGACTACCTGTTGGAAGGCCTCCCTTACTTCCGCATCCCACCCCTGATGGGTTCAATGAATAGCAGACCAAAGTGATTGGATGTGACGAACCACATTGTTGCCTGATCAAAAGGATGGTCAAGTCCAAGTGCAGTCGGAAATCAGAGACCACAGTCTAAGCCTTGATTCCTATTGAAGGCCAAATGCTAGCTGGGGATGATGCCAGTAAGCTGGCGCATTGGGATCACTGACCATGAAACTCAGCATTCCTCTCCCAGAAACGACAGATTTAAATCATTCGGATGCTTCAGAGGGGCCCAATTTCAGATTTCTCTGGTATACCATTATTCAACCTCGATCTTATAGACCCTTTCAACTTTATATTACATTCACTGTCACTGCACGTAGTCGTACTGCGTTCATCATCATCGTCTCTGTCCATGACCAGCATATTGAAAGGACCTTTCATAGAGGGAAAAGTAGCTCATGTCGACGTGAGGCACCTTTTGGTACTTGAGCTATCCTCCCGATATCGCACGCCACCTCCGTCTATGTGTGTGGATGTGTTGATGTGTCCGCTGGAAATCAACACATCACTTATGCGTGGATTTTCTCACTGTAAATCACTACATGTGAAACACACGAGGCAGCACGCAACCTTTTTCCACGAGAATTCTCAGCTCTTTCCGGCCAAACAAGTCCCGTTACTAACTAACAACACTGTCAATGGCGCACGCATAGTTCATACTACTTAAGTTTGACCTCACTATAAATCGGCTAGCTCAAAGTCCTCGTCAACACGGCGTTTCAATGAGAGCCCGCCCAAATGAGTGGTGCGACGAAGAGATGACCAGGTTCTTGGGTACATTCTTGCCAAGTGTTTTGACTCACAAGGTTTCACTCCTGCAGTTAATGCCCGATCATGCTGGCTGTGAAAACACGCGGCCACGTGTCGAGAGATGACAGCCGAGATGGCGGCCAACATTTAGGAAGAGCATGTCTATGGCAGAACACCGTAAGTTCTGTGACTGTCCCTCCAGCTGCATTCCACGCTGCCTTTTTAGCCTCTCGACCGCCCTCTGTTGCCAACCTGGCGGCCTATGCTGACATGTAGTGCGTCACTGCGTCGCGTCCGCAGCAGAAACTCCTTCGGCAGCGCCATGACCAAAAGCCTCATAGGCCGACAAAGCCGCGGTGTTCGAGAATGGGCTCCAGTGATGGGCATGCTGGAGCAAATTTTTGTCCGGCCGCAAAAGCTCAGAGCGCGGAGGACCATCTTCACGGACTGCAGGAATGATGTCCTTGCTCCAGAGGTAGTGGGCGCTCTCGCTATTAGTGCCTTTATTGAAGTCTTCGACCTATTTGGTGTGCCTCTGCTGACGACGTGCCGGGTGGCCTGAAGGGAGAGCTTGCAAAGCGCAGGCAAAGAGGCGAAGCAATGAAGCACCAACGCAGCAGTAGAAGGTGGATGGCTGGGGGGACGAGGTTCCAGTGAGAAGGGCAATAGCAGGAATATGGATATGCTCCCCTGGGCCATGACAGCATGGAGACACACATTGAAGTTTGAGATGACCGGGAGCACACGCTGTCGGTGAAAAATACGTCGCTGGCAGGGCTCGTGGTTAACGATCTTGTATCTGCCTGACAAGTCTGGTCTTGGCCCGGGAAGGAGGTCGCGCCATGGAAGGGCAGCAGAAATATCTCCCATTGGCAGGCTCTTGGTAATGCCTGCACTTTGAATTATGATTTACATAAACACGGAGGGTATTGATGTTACTGGGGACCGACATAGAATGTGTAGAATATGTCACACTTTGGCCTGAATTGCCCCTATGCGGTGCTTGCGTGCCCCCCATTCGACACCTGGGGCTCCTAACGCATTATTTCCAATGACGGAAACCACAGGTTTCTTGGATGGGAGCCAAACCAAGTAACGCTAATTAGGGCGAGGATGGCAGGAGATTGCGTTGCGCGGGTGGGGGACCGGACATGCGGATCAACATGTTAGATTGAGCGGTGGCCAGGGAGCGCGGGGCGCCCAATTTGACAGTAAGGGCCGACTTCCACACGTCGGACCATCCCGTCAGCTCCGCGCCCTCGGATGGTTTTCGCTCACTCCACCGCAGGGCACACCAAGG
This sequence comes from Colletotrichum tropicicola, assembly GCA_025962755.1. Taxonomy (NCBI): domain Eukaryota; kingdom Fungi; phylum Ascomycota; class Sordariomycetes; order Glomerellales; family Glomerellaceae; genus Colletotrichum; species Colletotrichum tropicicola. Next base: position 57,535 of record JAOWMA010000150.1, on the reverse strand, counting down.
CATCTCACTGACACTCCGTTGCATGGTTGCACTTCATTTCGTCTTCCATGTCAAACAAACTGTTGGAAGCGTTGGCGGCGACGGGTTAGCCGGCGCCACCAGAAGTCGTCGTTCAGAAGGCTCCGGGCCCAGTAGGCCGTCGCCGCGGAGCCCGCTCCGAACAGCAACTTGGACAATACCATGCCTAGCAATCCGAACAGAGGCACCGTTCTCCAACAACCGGCTGTATACAGCAAAACCACCGCCTGGCAAGGATACCAACACATACTTCGAAGACCAGGTCCGTCCTCACACGGCAAGGGCCGACTGAGGAAACACGCCAACAATGCAGCTCGGACGCAGTCGGACAAGACTGGAAGCAGCATGGCATTGCCCGGAACCTCCATAATTGCGTGCATCCTCACCGCCAGCTGGGTTCCTGCAGACGGCAGCTTGATGGCACCATTGCCAGCCCAACGCTAACCTGCCCCTGCCACCCTACCCTCCCTGCCACCAGCCGGAGATCTCGGGCTCTCAGCGACACACCTGCCCGGCTGTGCAGTCCACAAGTGTCCAGTGTCCAGTGTCCAGGTGTCCAGTGCTAATGTTGGCCTTGTCCAAGTTCAAGCTCCACGTGTTCTGCCTCCATCATCAAGGCGGTTCGGGTCCCTTCCAAATCCCAACCTGCGGTGGTGGTCGAACAAGGATGCAATGATAAAGTGCTCCAGGCATGGCATCTACTGAGGTTGAATGGTTGCGAAATCCGTGCCCTGCGGCGGACCTTACGAGTCGTTTGGCAAGAAGTAGCCGAAGCTGTACCCGCGTCTCTACGAAGACGAAGATCTAGATTCCTCAGGTCAGTGTGAGGAAACAGGATGCGGTCCATAAGAGTCTGGTGCATAACGAGGAGCTGCGTAGCTTGACAGTCATAGCGGCACAGGATTCGTAGGTGTGGGAGAGAGAAGGTAAGATCACGACTGTTCCCATGGGACATCGGGTGGACGAGGATGGTACCGCCTAGGTAGTGAAGAGAAGGGAGATGGGGAGTCCCACTTTTGCCGTGGGTGAACGACAACGCGGGGATGGGGACGCAGCAGACAGCATCACCGGACAGGACGGCGGCCGTCGTTTAGCTTCCGAATTGAGGACTGCTGGTAGCGTCAGTACATACCAGTGCAGAAATCAGAGATACATGGACAGGCGTACGCCTTACTACGGCAGGCCATCACAAAAGGCCAAAGGGGAACGGGTGATTAGGTACACGTGGTTCTAGTGGGGGCTTTCAACCACTACAACTACCTGTGGGGAGGCGTCGGGGATCGCTAAGGCGGGGAGGACCTCACCATCCATTTGATAAGCGAGTACTCACTTGGCAGCCTCCTCCCGAGGGGGGCGAAGACATAGCACAAGAATGAGGCGGAGGCGACGATCGACCCATCTCTCGCGTCCGAAGAGATGGCCAAGATAATGAGCTGCCGTTTTGTTGCCGGTCGTCTTCGTGCTGCGGTTGAGGGTGTTTGCGTAACTCTTATCGCCCATCAGATCGTCATCCCCCGCCAAACTGCCTTCAACGGCCGCCCCGTCATCGTCACTCTGGTATTCGCCACATGCCTGTACAAGATTGCTGGCGTGGCAAAGGAAGCGTCGATGTAAGGCCGTCTTTGGGTACGTCCTGGTCGTCGAAGGAGGGGGGCTTAAGTCGAATCCACCTACTTGGTGCATAGGCTTTCAAGCCGTCGACCTTGCACCATCAGGTCAGCCACGCCGCGCCTTAGGGGCTGCAATTTACCTTTGAGGTCTTCGGCCGAGACGCAGAGTTGCGCTTGCAGCAGCGGTCGAGGTGGACGATAGATCCAAAGCACCCGGCGAACCCCTTGTCGCAGGAATCGCAATGCCTCGGCTGGTCGTCCTTAGAAATCTTCCTATGGGTACGATCGGGTTTTCGGGAGTGGATGGGAGCCACGGATTGGCTCTGGGTGTGAAGATGGGCACCTGCGGAGGTGGAGGGCGGGCGAGTTAAGTTGCTATTCGGAGCGGGCTCCGCGCCGAAGGTTGCAAGCCGGCGCCCTCCGGAGCCTGGCTGCGGCCTGGCTCCGACGATCTCCCGGCTTAGTGCCGCGATGCCTAATGCAGTCTCCACGTCACTGTCTGGCCGCCCGGTCGAATGCACATCGGACATGTACACCAGACGGCAGCCGACATGCCTCTGTTTGGGACATGGGCCGTTGCGGCGGCGGCGGCGATTTACAGATTCGGTGCCATTTCTGACCCTCTGACATCTGGTCGACCCCCCCTGACTAACTTTAATCAGCGGCAGCTCTCTCCCCTCAACCCCAGATCCCAACACACCTCCACCAGCACCACCCTACCCCACCGCGTCACCTCACAGGCCAAGACCCCAGCATCATCTCACTTCTCGAGCTTGGCGAGGAACAATTGACGGAAGCTGCAAGGGCAAAGCCAGCTCTGACTCACACTCCCGTCGAGGTAAAGTGAGAAGCGACAGAGGTTTGGAAGTGCCTGCCTGGGATGCAGCCAGCTTTCTGATATCTGACAGCTGCCCGTGCTTCTTCCAGCAGCCGGCCTTCGCCGTTCTATCGCCGGGCCACATGAAGTATCCGAGCTCGGGCGACTTCTTCCCGAGGCCGTGGTTCTTCGAGCATTGCCCCGTTGTGCTCGCCCCTGAAACTCCACTGGCCCGCCGCCCGACTATCGCCTCCCTTGGCACCGACGCTCCCTCAACCCGACCCACTGCCAGCATCACTTCCACAATGCCACCGGGCCCAATTCCTTCAACTCCAATGTCGATACAGCTAGCGTCTCTATTGGAGGCTGTAAAGCAGCCATCCGACTGGTGGTTGACGACGAAGAGATCGCTTCTCGCATACATGCATCTGCGACTCTACCCCATCACCCTGCCTACCCGCGGCCGCAGGACCTTTGGTCTTGTCATTGTTGGGATTGATCCCCTCCAGCTTGGCATAAGTAACGATGTGGTGCCGTGGGAGCCCTTCAATAGTGCGCTCAAGGAACTGGATTATATATTGCGCTCGGGCGTGGTCAACCGACGCGGAACCTTGCATCATTTAGTTCCACTTGTGTCGGGCAGTGAGGCTCACGTCGGAACCTTGGTCGCGTTATCAGCATTGGGACGCGATCTGTAAAGGATACCTTGGCTAGAGAGTTGGCATTCGTGCTTGCTTCTACGTGCCGGTTTCCTCGTTCCTCTCGCCGCCGCGGAAAGATAATTCTGACAAGAGGCGGCTTCGAGGTATCCAGGCTTTCCCATGCATGGGAATCTTGAGTGACGAGTATAATAAGACAATATCCTTGAATCAATTGTCGACCATGGAATAGACAACGGGCTAAATAGTAGGCACTGCACTTCGCGTCTTGTTGCGAGACCTAAGGCGAAGGCCACTAACCCGGCCATTCCCCTTCCGCCTTGCGCTTTACGTTTTCCTGCCACAGTCATCCCGAAACAAATTGGTCCCTCAAACAAATCGACATGGTCTTTTGACACCAGCGTATCTTTTCCTACTTGTCCACTTCTCTCACAGCCTTAGCCTCGCTATTCTTTCTCCTGGCTGGGAGTGGCTGATAACAGGAAAAAAGACCAAAGAGATGCCGTGAACATGTGTCGTTCCCAAACGACGCTGATCATTGGCGCCCGTTTCCAACCCTACTCTCCCTCCCGTTCCCTCTCGAAAGCCTAATGGCAACAACGGTCCATTGTTTTCGTTTAACAAGTGAGTTTTACAGCTAGCCCTGCCTCTTCGATGAGATCTCCGACCGCCGGTTTCAAGCCGGCCTTTCGTTACGCCTAGTCTGTCAGTTTTAATTCATAGAACAGCAAACTTCCTCGTAGTAGCCGAGATCATTATAGAGAAGCTTGATCCTCACAGACATTGCTACGTCGAACAATATACTGCCGGACTCCGCGCGTGGACGACAAACCAATGGACCAGGACTGACCACGAAGATCAGTAGCACACCTACACCAACACTGTCGTCCTCGGGGATAATAAAAAATACACGACGACTTGGGCAGCCGGTACATGCTCCCGTGATGCTGAGACCTCCACCGATGTGTTAGACCTGCTAGCCCAGCCTCGCTTCATGAAGACCCCTCGCTGCATTGAAGTGTCTCCAGACTCTGGTGGTGTCCAAATACATGGCCGGACTGGTCGCCGTGTTGATGGTCGGCCTTTTAGCACGCCTACTCCCCGAAACCCTCACAAGCATAGCCCCGGCTACTATCACTCCAAGTCTGGTGACGGTTTCTTTTTCTTTTTTTTAGTCTTAGAAATCACGTCGCCGTTGATTTGAAGATCGCCCCTCGCAAAAGTACCACGACCTCAGAGCACCGCATTCACCACGACCTTTGCCTCTTGTCTTCGATCGCGCGTTGGTGCTGAGAGGTGGAATCCGCGGCATAAAGCCGGATCCTAAGGGGCTGGCCCAGTGTAGACTCCCAGCCCGTTGTCGAAAGACTCCCGAGCGTCGTCTCCTACTGTGCTGGATCATTGTTTGCGGAGCCCGGCATGCTGGATCTGTGCGTATTTAGACACCTAATGGCTTCCCACCGCTCTTAGCGACTCGAAGGGCCAAGCGTGACAGTGTCGAGAAGCGCGCCATCGCAGCCTTAAGGATAAACTGCATAGCCGTATGCGGGGATAGACGTCGCGTCGCAGAAGAATATCCGAGATTCGATAACACGGGCATGCAGTATTCTTTCCTGTGAGATTACTTGCGGAGAACGTTAAGACTGCGTATTGACTTGCATTATATCCGCCGTGGCGTCACGTTTTCGTTATTGGGCACGGCCATTAGGACGGTGTGTGCTATAAAAACGGCCGAAGTAATGGCGGTCTCCAGTCGTCCGGCATCAAGGCGGTTAGTAATGAAAGTGGCCGATTATGGGCGAAATAAGGCGGGCGAAGTCGCGGCAGGGGGGCATAATGTCCCGCTTGGCCTTCGGCGATAGGGTTTGGGCCTGGGTCGAATCCTCGGTCTTAACCTCAGCCTCGGTCGGTATACTAAAGGAAGAAGACAGCAGCGCTATCCGAAATTGATACCTATGTGAGAGCTGAGTTGTACGGTCTCGTAGTGGCGGGTGTTGGCCCAGGGCGTATGTAAAGTTATGGTAGGCGAGTTTTCGCGCTATTAAGGTGATTTCCGAGAGGATAAGAAGAGCCTGTCTGTATGTTGAGAGATTACTGTCTCTAGAGTAAATGAAAGGTGAGATAGATAGTGGGGGTTTTAATTATAATGGTGAAGAATCGTGAGGTGATGTGAGTTAGGGTAAATACGACTGTCCGAACCGGTAGATAGAGTATGTTTAGCTACTGGCCTCTGGTGTATTGAGCCTCTGATGCTAGTCTATATAGTGTGTTGTATAACTACCTAGGTAAGTATTCGTAGATACCTATGGACCTTCCTTATCTGTTAGGTTAAGTAACTGTGCCTAGCTGTTACTATTTGGCACTAGGAGTGTAGAACTAGTACCTAATATAGAAGGGGATCTTAAAACTTAGTTTGTTAAGAGGAGGTCTAGGAATATATATACCTAATCCTAACCGTCTAATTTAAAATCAGTACTACACTAACTTTAAGATTATTAATAGTTATGATATAATACACCTCCTAACGGTATATAGTACCGGTCAGTTTATACTTTCTGTAGACTTCTTTCCCTAGGTACTAACCCGAACAACGTCTTACTGGTAATTACTCTTACCGTTATACTATAGGCCTATCCTAATATAAGAGATATTAGACGCTAAAATATTAGGTAGTAAGATACCTTTAGTGGAACTACTGGAGCACTTAGATCTATAAGGCTCTATGAGACTCTATATAACTCTATATATCTCTTAGGCTTTATATAACTCTTAGGCCCCGAAGGGCTCCTAGGCTCTGTACGGCTCCTAGGCTTTATATAGTTCCTAGGTCCCGAAGGGCTCCTAGGCTCTGTACGACTCCTAGGCTCCGTATAGCTCTTAGGCTCTATATAGCTCCGAGGCTCTATATAGTACCTAGGCTTTATATAGTACTAAGGCTCCTAGGCTCCGTATAGCTCTGAGGCCCTATATAGTACCTGGACTATAGATTTTTTTTTTTTTTTACTCTAGCTTCACCTTTACTCTAGGAGCTTACTCTGGATTAGTACTGGATCTCTCCCTTATAATGAGGGTAGTTTAGAGAAATGCTCGTACTGCCTTACTAAAAGAGTGTAAAAATGGAAATACTGATAGGATAGTATGAGCTAAGTTAGCTCGAGACTCCTTCCTCTAAGGTATACTAACTGTTACTCTAGTGCTGGGTCGTTTCGAGAGATAAGTATTCCCTCCTATATCACCTAGCCCGGTGTAGTCACTACGTAGGTCTGTACCTCGGCCTTCGCGCTAGTAGTGCCTTTTTAGTAATCTTTTAGTCTGTTAATAGGTAGTCTGAGATCTTTCTAAAGTTAAAGGGTTATAACTATAAGTTTAGAGATGTTATTCCTAAGTACTAATTCTCGCACTATATATTACTACTAGTTATTATAATAGTATAGAGACCTTAGTAAGATGTTATTAGATGTTTAGTTTAATAAAATACTGATTACTTCCTAGGGAATTAATCCGGCCTATATAGGTTTAACGTAAGACTTTGTAATAGATTAAGGGTGGTTAATATTATTAGAGAAGAGATATTAACCTACAATATATAGTTACGTTGTTAGTAGACTCCCTAACGGTTCGTTTCTAAGTACTAAACTGAGAGTATTAACCCTAGTTAATTAGATTTTAGTTATTAATACTTATATATTTACTTAAAATAGGTACATACCTTATTACTTGAATGTTTTACTATACTTTAGGATCTGATCTGCTCTGAGTTAGTAGAACTATTCCTTTTATACTCTATCCTATATTAAGGAAGTAGCTAGTTATCTTAACTATAATAAGTTTAGTAAGTCTATCTACTTTACTTCTATAAGTATGAATAACGGTGTTTCTTAATACTCTACTACTATATCTGCGCTGGTATTAAACTTAACTACCTAACTATACTGTTATGATAATAAAAAGATAGGGAAGGGTGGAATAAGTTTAGATAGAGCTATGTTTAGAATGTTTACCTCTAGTTACTTAGATATAATTATGTTATCTACTAGTCTCTCTATATTAGTTATATCTTCTCTGAGATTAATATAGTTATTATATTAGTTAAGGCTTATAGTCTTAAAACCCTCTAGGCTAGCTTAAACGATTTTAAGTATAGAAAGCCCTCATAGAATTATTACCTAGGATATTCTATTACTTATTCTATAAGACTGACTCTTATCTAAAGTATTTAGAAAGTAATATTAATAGTAGGTTAAGGACGCTAGTAGTGATTTAGGGGTAAGAAAGACTTTAAAACTATAATCTTATAGTTTAAGTGGATACCTACTAGGTGTATATCGTCCCTAAACAGTAGGTCCTTGTTATTACTTAATCCTAGGTTAGATACTGCTTTTAGTCCTTGTAGAAAGAGCCCTAGTATACGTACGCGCTCTCTGATGCCCCGCGCCACTGCTAAGATGCTTTCTTCTGTAGTCTATACTTTCTAATTAGTTTGTTATTATTATTAACTTAGAGACCTTCTTAAGGTGGGCAATAAGAAGTTTATTGATATCTTAATAATAGTTTATAATACTACGAATAGAGTATTTATTGTACTGTACTTTGCTAAGGTAGGTGCTCTACTGTAATGTTTTTATAGAGAAACTACGACGCGAGAGTCTGTATGGGCCGAACTTATTTATATAATTATACTATTAATACTGAGTTTGTTGTACTTCGTTAAGTGCCTGTGGAGTTAATTATATGTTGGGGATGATGATAAACTTTGCTAAAAAGTGTGTCCTTATGTGAAGTGCGAAGTTTGTATAGCTGAGGACGCCCACTAGGTTAGGAGATAGGTGATATTGGTGCTGCGCTAACGGCTAAGTTTGTGAGACCGGTGGCGGTGGTATCTTAATCCTGCTACTGCTCTGGTTATTAATTTGGGAAGAGGGATACTAAGTCTAGACTATAGAATAAATAATAGCTAGTGAAATTCTTAGAAGTGACCCTGATAGCTACGGTACTGTAGATACTGAGTAAGTAATATATTAGTGTTAGTGTTGTGATGATAAATCTCACTGGGATTAGTATTATAAAGATATGAGAACTGACTTGCTGTGTAAATGAGCTGATGGCTGAGAACTTAAAGAGATTTGTGTTTTCTTAATAGTTTGCTTAATGGTTTATTGAAGTGGGTGGCTAAAGGAGTGGTTGTATATCTCGGCCCTAGATTAACTTAGAGACTCTACGATTGTAAGTGTGGTAATGTGTTTTAAAGTGGGCCACTGTTGTTGTTGTTTATATCTCTTATTATGACTAAAGACTGTGGTCTATAGACTTTTAATAGGGTAAACTCTATAGATCTGTAAATAGTTTAATAGCCTCTTAGTTTTTATAGACCTAAACTACTGTCCGCTATTCTAAAATAGTCTTAGTATTTCCTACTATAGGAGGCCCTAGTTACCTCACTAGTATTAACCTTTATAGATATAGGGGGTCTTAGAAGTATCTCTTAGTTATGTTTTCTTTATCCTAAAGTATCTTTTTAAGTTTTCTCTAGTGTTACTTGTCTTACTGAGATATTTTTAGATAAAGTGGTGTTAAATATATTTTTGAATTAGGTTGTTTTGCTTTAAAAGTGGGCGAACGTAAAATAAATACTAAATAGTTAGTTATTTTAAGTGACTAACTAAAATAGGTTTAGATTATCTCTTAACCTCTCTTCCTATATTATGTATCCCTCCTTCTCTATAATTAGAGATAACGTCCTATAAGATGTAGTATATAAGAAGTTCTAATATAAAATAGTAAGGCTTTATAGACCTGTTCTAAATAGTAGGCTATAAGTAGATAAAGTGTTATGTTAGTACTACTATCTAGACTAAGTGATTGTGTTTCTGGTGATAGTCGTACCTATAAAAGAATATTATAGAATGTATTTATAGTAGTCTACTGTATATTAACTTGTACTAGATTCTAACCTAGGAAATAAAAAGAGAGATAGAGAAATAAGGTAAGGAGATGCGTATGGAATGAGCTGCTTTATGAACTTACCTGTTGTATATATATTCTTTACTGCTTATTCTTATCTGACTTTATAATTAAGAGGCTGTTATAGGGGTTTATACTTACTGATTAAGGTGTGTGGTATTAGTTAGCCTCTGTAATATAATGTTTCTAGTGACTTCTTTCTTTTTAGGTTATTACACGCAAATAGGCTGTGACGACTGTAAAGAGGGCGCGTAGATATCTTAGGGAGTATAGGTAAAGAGGGATATATATAAGGGTAGGTAGCCTCTGTTACTGAGATCTGGGAAAAGCTCTGTAATAAGGTTAGATAAATCTATAGTATAGGGGGGTATAGTTTTGTGGTTTCTTACTTTTTTTCTTTTTCTCTTACGCCCTTTGTGATATGCTTAGAGTTATTCTAGTATCTAGGACTTAGACTAACTAGTATGTGAAAGTGGTAAGTTGAGTATAGAAAAAGGGTCTGGGCCGGTCCCCGGGGGTTAGATGGATAAGGTGTACCTTAAATACGCTACCTACTGGAAGATAACTGTGAAGTACTTAGGGACCACCTTAAGTAATTACGGTCTGTTTTAAGGTTGTTGCTGTTGTCCCTTTTCTGCTGAGTGGGTATAAAACTTAGTGAAGCCTTTAATAGTATATGTCCCTTAATAAATACGGTTACTGACTAAAAGGCTGGTAGTGTTATATAGGGGGAATTAGTGTGTGGGTAAGATATATAGCTATAAGTATTAGTGTTACTATATTACGAAAACTTCTGTCTCTACGTGGCCTATAGGGATTTCTTAGTAGAATATATTGGATAGCTCGAGGGATATAAGGAGATAACTATTAAATACTTAAGATATTAATTGTATTTTGATTGTTTTAGTGATGATAGTCTTAGTAGGTCTATCTTAGTACTTCTCTTACGTCTGAATTATCTAATAATAGGCTATTAGTCTTATCTTTTTAGTAGTACTGTGTCTACTACGGTCTATGGAGTCCTACTAATATTATAAAATGAAGTTTAGTACTTAATAGGTGACTAATAGAGTACGAACGGCTATTTTGTTTCTGGACTTTAGGATTGCTTACTGGCCTTAGTCCCTACTATTAGTGAATACCGCGCCGCGCGGTAAAAGCTTCTCCTTTTCCTTTCCTAAATCTGAGCTTTACCTCATTCCGTTAGGTACGACTATAAAGATTCTAAGTCTAAAGTATTAGCTGAGTATAAAGTAACTACTTAATAACTTAGAACTAATTAAACTAATTAACTTATATCTAACTGTAGATATGGTTACTAAGAGTAAACTTAATATTAAGAAATATATTGATGGGATAATATACTACTAATATAAAGAGTATATATTATAAAATTAATAACTAAACTTTTAATAGATAGTTTTTTAGAGACTACTACTATAATAATTAAGAAATAGATAGTAATAAGCCCTTTAATTTAGACTCTACTCCTCGGTGTGCTTAGTTATCTTATTAGAATAATACTACTAAGTTAAACTTAGCTAAAGTACTAAGTAGATAAGAGTTAGTTATATCTCTAGCTTATAGTAGGAAATAATTATTATACTGTTTTAAATAGTTTTATTCTATAATTTAATACCTTAAAGATACTTTTAACTTAGGCTAAACTTAGATAGTTTGGACTAACTGTGTGTAATGTTCTGAGTTTATATTATGAGTTTAGATTTCTACTAGGATTAGAGAGTTACTTAGTTAGGTAGAAAATAATTTTTAAATGAATTAATACTAGGAAGTAGAAGTATCTTAGTTATTATTGTATTATTGATAAGAGAGATAAAATGCTAGATCTCCCTATAGTTACTAACGATAGAGGATTGCTCTTAGAGTTAATATTATAAGTAGTATATGTTAGTATTGATAACTTTAACTACCCTAGGGATATGTGATAATCTGATTATTACTTAGAATTTATATATCCTTAGGTGCGGTAGGGAACCTTAAGAATCTATACTTTCTAAAAAGTTTTAATTTTAACTACTAGATTAATAAGTATTATATAAGTCTAATGTATTAATTACTATAGAGTTGTATAACTTAAGAGGATACTAGGTATATAAGAGTTTAAAAGATTTAATAGAAAATTATATTTAAAGAAAGAGTTGGTGCTGTTTAGTTGTTTCCCGCGTGATTGTTATATATTTAGATCTCACCCTTTTTTATATCACCTCTACTTACTTATAGCCTAGTTTATATTACTATTTTTATTCCTTACTTCTTACTAACTCTTCTGTAGTGTACATCCTAGTAAAAGAAATATATTATAGGCTTTTTAGAAGTAATATAGTTAGTTTCTCTAGTATAATTAGGTGCTAGTATTAAAGTATATTAATTGGGAAAGTTGGCCCGGGTATAGTCTAGTCTCCCTAACCTCTTCTTTTCTATCTCTATGTATAGGTGACTATTTAATTACGCTTCTAGTTACTACTATTATAGTGCCTCCTCTAAATAATATACTAACCTATACTTTGTATTAGGTTTTAATTAAGAGCTTATAATCTTACTTAAGGAGTTAAAGAAAAAAGTAAAAAACGTAATAGCTCGTAGTAAATTAAGGCCTAGACTAAATAGAAAGAGTTACTCCTAAATTAGTACTTTCAATTACCTCTCTTCTAGTTAATTCTAAGTAATACGATAGGTTAAGATCCTATATAGATAATCCCCTTTAGTTAGTTTAGATCTAGTTTAGTACTCTATTTAATACTGATTTACTAGATGTTTAAACTATACTAATATTATTACTGGAGAGTTTAAGACCGGTAGTAAAACGGAAAAATAAAAAGTGGTGGTCTCGTCCTTAATATATAGGAACTCTAAGGAAGGGAGTGGATTTATAAGACTAAGTATAAGATTTAGTTGTTTTAACTGGGTAGTTCTTATGATAGGCTGTCTATTTTTTTACTACTGATTTGCTTAAAAGTTAATTTAGGGGAGAGGTATTTTATGGTCTAGTTAGTGCGGTGAAGCTATATAGTTAATAGTCTCCTTAAGGTTTTCCCTAGGTCTCTTCTCTACTAAGATACTAAGTTTAATTATTTTAATTAAATTCCCTTAGTTTTAGCTTTATAGTTAAACTGCTCTTAGTGTTTAGTTACGCTTTAGGTTAAAGCCTGTGAACGGTTTACTTCTAAAGGTCTTAGTTCGTTAGTTACGATTTTGAGAGGTTATTCTGAACTAAGGTGTACTAATATGTCCTTAGTACTTTTAAACTATAGATATTACTATTAATTAAGTTAGAAACCGTAGAGGTTAGGGAGAAAGAAAGTACTATAAGAACTAATAGGATAATTATATTCCCTATAATTACTATTAGTAGTGTGCTATATATAGATGTTAAGGACCTCGTACGTAGCTATATAGATATATAAATAGTAGTTAAAACGGGTAGTATAATTTCAGTACTTAGTGAGGATTTTAGTCGCTCTAATAATAAGGGGTATATAATAATATCTAAGGAGAATTCTCTTCTGTTATAGTCTCCCCTACCTATATAGTTACTATCTATATTGGGAAGACTTTTGATTTTTTATTACTAGGTGTTACCTAAGTACTGAGATAATTCTTAGTTTGTTAAGGACGAAAAAGTCGTTACGATTGCAGTTATACTATTAGTTCGTAACGTAATTATGAAGTTAATAGTCTTAGTTTAAATTTAACACTTTGATGATTATATAGTTAGTTCTTAGGATTAGGTGATCTAAGGTTGTGTGCCTAATGTTGTAGTTATAATGATTTTTAGTTCCGTCCTTAATTGAATAGATAAAAGTTAGCTAGTGACTAGACCTAGGTAAATACTGACTTATATAAAGATTGTAGTAGCTTTTTGTAATACCCCCGTATCTACGTCTGATAATATTAATTACGATACTATAAGAGTTAATACTAAGGTTAGTAGTCTAATAAGATACGATTTACTAAGGGGGGACGAAATAAGGTACTAAAAGTACTATAGGACGATTCGAAGAGCGACACTACCTAAGATACGGGTAAGTCCAGTGAAATAGGGGTGAGGAAGGCTGATAGTAGCTCTCTAACTAAAAAATACTAATGGCTGTATAGACTCTAAGTTGTAATTTACGCCTTAAGCTATATACTTTAATAGTACTACGCTGTGCTAGGACGTATATATGCACTTAGGGCTTTACTTATCTACTGGGCACTATAGATAAAGCTGGACGAAGCTAGTGGTTTCTAAAGTGTAACTCACTACTAGTAGAGAATATAGTAATAATACTGAGGCTATAGGTAGACGCTAGAGTTACTATATAGCTATAGTAAGAAAGTTAATTATTATAGTACTAGTAAAGGATCGTACCTAGAGGGGGGTATATTCTTTACACTAGTGTTTCCACTAGGTACGTACCCCTAAGGAACCTCACCTCGTTTATATTAGCTAACGTATAGGTATAAAAACGGGCTAGGCACTTATGTAGAGTTTAGCTTTAGAGATGCACTACTCTTTTAGTAGGTCGGGCCGGCTATTTTATAGCTACTATAGTCCTACTTAAGCTTAATAGGAGGGTCTAAATAGGTAGGACTATTGTAGAATCCTAATTGAAATATATAATAGGGTAAAACTCTCCTATTATTCCCTAACTAAGTGGGGTTCAGTAGAGTATAAGAAATACTTAGGTAGGGAGGTACCTAGTAGTTTTAGACCTAGGACTACCTATGTATATTACTAGTGAACAAACTTACCTTCCTCTTATAAAGCCTCCTAGTGTAGACTTAGGGTATCTAAGATATATATTACGTATTGTATACTGGGAGAGAATAGTGCGTAATAATAGTAGTGCGAAATAGTTAGTTTAGTACCCTAGGACTACTCTTCCAGCTCTAAATACCCGTATCGTTAGATAGACTAAGTCCCTAGTAACTAAGTACCGAAACTAATAAGGCTATAATAGCCCTACGGTGTGGGATAAGACCCTAATCTTATTTACTTATAATAGATAAGTTAATAGTTATAATTACTGGGTTATAGAGAGTTTCTAGGTCCTATAGTATACGTAGTGGTAGGAAAGCTCTTAATAGTAAAGGTATTAGTAGCTACTTATTGCTGTTCGAAGTATACGTACTTGTATGACTTGCTAGGAGGCTGAGAAAGAGCAGGATAGAGAATAAGTACGGGAAAGGCAATATAGATACTAAGTATTAAAAAAGCCCCTTTGGGGTATAAATTGTTCTTCTACCGAACTGGCGACGAGTTTATTCTTATTGATATCCTGTGAAAGTATTACCTACTGTATTGGAAGTACCCCTTAACTATCCTTTCTGGGTGTCGCGAGGCTGTGTACTTCCTATGATGATCGTGGACGTAGTGTTGCGTCACTCTCGTTAAGATGGACGACACTTTTACGAACTCGTTGTATCTAAAGACCCTGTATTGATAGAGTCGGATGTGTTCCTAAGCTTCTACTAGTCCTATTATTGACTGCTGGAAGGTCCTCTTTCTGGTTTCGGGCAGTCTGACTCGGCTAGATTTAATCTCTGGAAACTCTGTATCAGTTCTGGTGACGGCGCGACGAAGTTTTGAATAATAGGGGTAAGGAAATGTAAATTCGCTTAGGGTCGGTGAAGTTGTCTCTGGGAACCTTGATGAAGTGCGTGTTATAAACGGCCTCGGTGCTTCGGTTGAAAGAAAACAGGGTACGTCGGCGGCAAGCACAAGGAGTGTCAAAGATACAAACAAAACGTACCAACTGTTGACAAGCACACGGAGGCCAGATATCACCTAGCCGCAAAGCTCTCCGTGGAGGAGATCCGGCGACATTCATGCGCTGCCTTAGAAAACAGCGCCAGCATCAGCCATGATCGGATTGCTTTCACGCACGCCGACACGGCACTGGTGGAGGATGCCGAGGGCCAAGCCCATCTCAACGTGGGCAATTCTAAGGTCGATGAGGGCACTGACCGCAGCAACGAGGCCGAGAAGGGTTCTGAGGTTGTCTTCGAGGCCCGAGAGGTGAGGCGACCCTGGTGATCTCAGCAATGGCCATGGCCCGGGGCATGGGGTCAGTCGTCAGTGCAGAGATGGCGCAAGGCAGCGTCGGGATACTTATGGTATCGACGGCCGACCGAGAGCGGTGTGTCGCGGGAGTTACCCATGTTGGACGAGGCATTACGCCGCAGGAAGCAGCGGGAAGATACGGAGACCGTGCTGTTTACGCAGCCGACCCCGATGATGCGGATGGCCCTTTGGGGCATTCAGAATGTGAGCCGCTGGCACTTGGGAAAGGTTAAAGTGACGTTCAGGAATCAGTATAAAAGATTGACTGCACACCCTGACTATCTTGTACACCACGTCGTGGCTGGCGATCCTCAAAGACATGCACACCCGAGTTGAGTCGCGACCCCATCTCGACTCGGACAACATCGTCGCTCCTGCCAACCGATACAATGACCACGGGGCCGGGGTCGGGGCCGGGCTCTACGAGGGGCGGGGGGCATGGCTCCTGCAGGTATCGGGACAGTGTCGATATCAATAGTTGCCAGCCGAAAGAAGGAATAGCCAAGTGAAAAGGCACGGGAGAGTAACGGACGCTGGGGGCGAACAGAAGAGAAAAGACAGCCGGTCGGTGGCTTTGCGGTGATGATGAATGACAAAACCCGGGGATCGCGAGAACTTTCTTCTACATGGCGGCCAGACAGATGGCACGCGTGCGAGGACTTCCATGACACAGGCTTCGGGTCCTCCTCCCTTATCCAAGATCGACTTACAGGTACCCATCCAAGGTAACCCACCAAACTAGGTGCAGAGAGCTGGCAGTTCTCGATCCACCACAAAGCGCGCGATCAACACCACATCATCAGGACCAAGGTACCAGACCAGAAACACCACCACCTCGGCGCTCCTTCGCAGAAGAACGACAACAGCTGGGGCAGACACCAGAACCTTTGCGGCATGCTCCTCCGTCCTTGCAAGCACCCACTGACCGTCCTGGCGGTGCTCCGTCCAGAAGCTGGCACCATCAGGCCCAGCACACCGCCACCCCGAAATACCGCAACATCGATACACTGCCACTCAACACATCAAACCCTCCACCGTCCACACGATCAACACCCAGCTCCAACCCTCGAGCCCACGTCACACTAATGCCATCTTGTCCGACGACGGCAGGGTCGCTACACGCCCGAAGGCGACCCCCAACGCCGACCGCTGCTCGAGCCATGGCTGCGCGCACGCTTGCTGCATCGTCCATAAGCATATGCACCACCTGCAGAGCGCCCTCGTACACCCTCTCGACGGCCTCCTACCCCTTGTCGACAGCCGGCCACACATTGCCGTCCACCCGCGCCTGCGCCGCCAGCATCGCGTGCTTGGCCCTCCTGTACCAACTCGCCCCGGGATGCGCAGCCTTGTGCGCTGGCGAAACGGCCTCTCACATGTATTACGGCGCAAAGCACAGATCACTGGATCTCCCGCAGTAATGTAAACCGCAGATGGCTCAGATCTATCCCGTCGGCGAAGCGTCGCAGTTTAGCCCGGCCGTCATGTTCTTATAGGCACCCCGATGAGACCGGGACAGGACGACGCGCTTGCAGGCAGTCGAAACGGTGGGCCAGCCGAGAACCACCGTCCGGTGGCCGTCTGACGTCTTCCCTGCTCTCGCCGCATCGAGGTTCTTTTTCGGGTCGTGGTCGCCACTATCATTGGGCACAGTATGTGGAATATACGGGCAATTCTGGGCTTCCTTACCCAACTCGTAAGCGTCGCCATCTTAGGATTGTGGACAAGTCGCTTTAACCTCTGCTATTTTCCCGCGGCGCCGCGTTGACCGGAGGTACAACGGCCCCCGCTGCTGCAGATATGGCGTCGTCGGTAGCCTATGCGTCTGAGCCAATTTCAGATACCCATATGACTGACACCTTGTTCCCAGCATCTCAGCACTACATAGCGGCGGGATTGCTATCCAGGTCAACATCCGGATCCTGGGGCAGTAGCCAGTCATTGCGTAAGGCGTCCCTTTTGTGACCGCACTATAAACATCTACGCAACGAGCTCCATGCCCCTCTCTTCGTTATTATCAGACATAAAAAGTCAGGCCGGATTTCAGAAGGCTTCACCGGCGCGCTACGTCGCTGCATGACGAGCTGGTTATTTCCCTCTCACAGCATCCTAACAGCCGATAGCAGGGTACGTGACATTCGCAGCGGCGGCGCCCTCCAATCCAAGGTCAAAGTCGTCAAAACCGACATGCTGGATTCAATAGATGTCTAGTCCGGTCTGATGAACGCTTGTCTAACCTTAGGCGATTAAAAACAGCTTGTTGAAGAGCGATGTGTAGATAATGGTGTCCTCTACGTCGGCGAGCCGGACATCGGCCTGCGGGCAATTCAGCAAAGGTCTAGAGACGAGGGTAACCAGCGCCAGCACACGGGGGGCAAGGGCAACGTCTTCAGAGCGAGCTACACCCTGGGGCCTGGGCGACTTAAACATCAGGACGAGAGATCGGCGTCCGAGAGCGCCGTTGCAGTCTCACAGGCCTCCAGCACAAACCTGGAAAGCGCAGAGGGAATTTTGCCAACCAACCGGAGCCCACGCTGGCAAGGATTCCAGGTGTACCGTGGGTACTTGGCCGACAGGAAGTACCGATCCATATGTCACCTGTTTGCAGATGAGATGTGCAAGGTGCCCAAGGGAAGGGGAGAAGTCGTTGGAAGGAAGTCACTACTGGCTGGCTCAAAAACGGCGGCCCTTCTGTGTTGATCAGACAAGGTACCTACCTACCTACTTCTACCAAAGGCACGTGCCGCGCTTGCCCGGCTGGGGCTGGTTTAGGTACGTATCGCGCACGCAGCCAGGTGAACCACCAGCTTGGATAAGGTAACCAAGATACTAAGGCCAGTAGCACTTCGTCAGCCTGCGGGGGTCTTGAAGACGCCGCCCGTGCCAATCGCATGGGCCAATCTGAAGGTCATCATGAGTGAACACGAGCACCAGCTGTGGAGATCAGAAGCGGCACAACGAGTTGATATCGGGAGAACGGGATGCCCCTTGTGCTGGGGAATGCAGGGTCGAGGGTGGTTGGGGTTTCGGGGTTGCCGTCGTCGTCGTACTTGGGAAGAAAGGCGAGCCAGCCCTGAAATGCGCACTGCGGCCCAGGGACACTTGAAAGCGGTGATGTTCGCACGATATGTTGGTGGTAGTGGTGGGATCTGGATTACTATATTAGCAGAGACGAAATGCGGAGGAAACCGATGGGTTGGTTCTTGGCTTCTGGAGCGGTTCCGGCTGAGTTCGGCGTACGAGGTAGGCAAGGCGGCAGGCGAACAGCGATAATGGCGGCAGGGCGTATTGGAGGTTGTCGGTCGTGTCCATGTTATGGGCGACAATGAGGCGCATGAGGTCTGTGACCGGTTAGTTGCGTGGGAGGAGCAGGTGGTTTGTGGTCGTGATCCGGACGGTATGTCGTATTAGGAGTAGGGGCAGGCTCACTGCGTCAGCGGCAGCTCAGCAGCTTACATTACAGGCTGCAGCATCACACCGAACGGGTGGCGCGAGGTTCAGTCATCCGTTCTCGTCTTGCATGGGTTCTACAGCTTCCTGGACTCGATGATGGTCGTGGTGGAGAGGCAATAATACTGCTGATTTAGGCTGTCGTGTTCGTCGGGGCCGGGTGCGGGCGCGGGCGCGGGTGCGGGTGCCTCATTGCCCAACGCTGATTTTGGTGCTTCGAATGCATATTGCGTCGTGCGCGACTCGGGTATAGCCTCGGATTTCTTTCTAGGATGCGGCAAGATGGTCGCAGAAAGGCTAGTTTGGATGGTCAAGTCTTCGCGTCAGGTCAGAGCCACTAAACATGAAGAAAGCCGGTGGCACGTCAAAAGTGCCATAGCCCCTGCAGCTTACACGCGGGGCAGCGACACTTCTTTTGCGTGCGCGACACGGAGTGAGAGTTTGAGTACCGGTCGGCGCCGGAGGATTTGAAGACAGAGACCCCGGTGCAGTGGCCTCTCGATTGATTTGAGTGTGGTCCTTGAGCACCGAGGTGCCTCACAGTGAGGTCAGGACGGGATCACCATGCGGTCGTGCAAGCATGCCCTTTCCAAAAATTTTATATTGTGCGCAGTGGTCGCGTTGCTTCGTGGGTAGACATGACGAGGTGGAATGACGGCATGCAGTACATGCGACTCCCTAGACCAGTAATCTGGTGAAAAAGTCCTCCACCGACGGCCAAATGATTATGAGGGCATTCGCAGATGTGGACCGAGGGAAAGTGTATCCAATCAGCGTCCAGCAGTGACATTCAGAAAGAAGAGGCCCGTGCTGCGGCCACCCACCTTCATTTGACGGTACGTGCACCCGAGAAGTCTACATGTCATCATGAGCCACCAGGCCAAACTAGCCCGCGCCCCGAGGCCACTCACTTCCGCGACCGACAGACCTCTCACCGACAATGCGGCCCTACCCTCTCCGACGGTGAAGACTCAGACCACGCCGCCTAGCACTCCAGGCTCTTCGGGTCCGGCCCCAGAGTCCGACAGAGACTACGACCATTCTACAGACGGCTCTGGGTCTCCTCAACCTCTGCCGCTAGACCTTGTCAAGCGACATAACATGTCCGTCTCGGCTGTCTGCTTTTTGGATCATGTTGCCTGTTGTAGGGGAAAATTCCGCGAAGTCTGGCGGTACTGGTCTCTCGTGCATCGTGCTCCCATTTGACAGTAAATGTCGGCCTGGGGAAATCAGCAGTCACTCGGGCAGCAAGCTAGCCGGTCAGTGCTGCAACAGGTGGGTGCAGCTGCTGTAATCCGTGCCACCCCGGCAAAACACCGCGCCCTTCGACGCCGCTTGACACACAACCTGCAGCGAGGATTCCGGTACCGCTCTTGAGGCTTCTGTTGGTCGGAAGTTGCTGGGGGTCGCCAAATCACCTTCTCCTGGTTTGGACGTTACCAGAACTACTATGTTGGACGATGTCGGGTGCCGAGTTCAAGCCTGTTGCTCTAGGACATCTGCTGTTGCGGCAGCCTCACGTGGACTGATCGGGGTCATGCATCTGCTGGGAGAGACCGACAGTCCAGGGCATTTGCGACGACAACACATCACTATCATCCTGGTAACACACACCTTGGGGTATTGCTCAGTCAGGGGCCAGTCGTTTCCGATGGCCGACAATTGATTCTTGGGCATGAAGAAACTTGGTGAATGAAGTGTTTCTGGGCGACAGTGTAAAAATTGGCGATGCAATACAAAATAAAATCAATCGCGATCATGATCGCAGATCATTGCACCGTTTGCATGTGAGTCTGTCTCAAGCTTCGTCGTCATTGTCGCCGTTGCTGACGACCGATCTTCTTGATTAACTTTTCTTTTTGAAAAAAAAAAAAAAGAAAGGGCAAAATCAACATGGAAAAATAAGAAAGACGGAAAGAAAACGACCGCACCAAGAATAACACGATTCCTACGCATGACAGCCCGGGACGCCGACCCAAAACAGCAAAGCAGAGCAGAGCAGAGAAAAAAGAAAACACAACAGTCCCCGGCACGCACATGCCTCAAGCATCAAAGGTCTTGGCCGTCTCACGGCGGAACCAGCGAATCGCAGCGTCGCGCCTTGCCGATGTTGGGTGTGTGGAGGGTGAGGCTCCGGGAGAACCTGACTGCCAGGCCCATCAGGATCTCTTCGACGGTAGCCTTGATCTCGGCGTCCGCCTTGGCGCCCTTGAGGTACTTGGCGGCCTTGTCCTTGGTCTTCTTTATCTTCTTCCTTCCTCCTCTCTTCTCAGCGTCCGCTACGTTCTCTGCCTTTTCTTCGTCTCCTCGTCCTTGGCGGCGACGGATTTCTTCTTGATCTCAGCCTTCTCTGGGAGCCGGCAGCTGGGCGCGCGAGAGTCGTTCTGAGGGTTGGGACCGGGCTGGACTGGGGGCGGCGAGGGAGAATAGGAGGTCGCGGCGGCGGCTCTCGGCCTCGACGGCATTGTTGAGGCATTGAGCCCTCTTCTCGCGCATCGCGCGGATGATGACGCCGCAAAGCTCGCCTTCTACCTCCTCATGCCAAAGGTCCGCGAGCGACCGCGCCGGAATCCCACAGCACTCACTAGCTTGGTCAAAGACCACATTGCCGTCGCCACGCGCTCGGAGGGCGGCAAAGGCGGCGCGAACTGGTCTGGGTACCAGATGTTGTTGAGGCGGCAGACCAGTCAGCCACTGGGCGCTTTCCATTGGCAGGCGAGGGCCTTTCTCACGATGCGGGAAGGCGTCGCCGTATGGTGCTGAAGGGCTGCCGCGGGAATGGAAGGGCCGGCGGGGACGTTGGCGGCAGTCCAGGAGCCGACAGCACTCGTAGTCGGGAATGCTCGGAAGGGATAAACACTGATCCATGTCTGCGTTCCTTCTGCTAGCTGGAAGGTCGCTGTGTATCTCGCGCAGTGGTTGCGCCAAGCTGGACGCAGGCATTCAAGCAACGTACGTTCAAATCTCGTTCGGAGGGAAGCTGGAATTCGTTGTTGGCGGAGGCGTCGGGGTTGGCGGCGGCATCGAACGGGGCCATGTTGACGGTAGCGAACTGGCCGTGGAGCAAGAAAGGGGCTAAGCCAATACAAGAAAAACACAAAAACGAACGGCCGCCGGAGCCCTTCGGAGCCCGGGAGCCCTTCGGGGCCCGGGAGCCCTTCGGGGCCTGGGAGACGTACGGAGCCTGGGAGATGTACGGAGCCTGGGAGCCATACGGAGCCCCGGAGCCATACAGAGCCTAGGAGCCGTACGGAGCCTTACGGATCTGAGCGCTCCGGTAGTTTCGCTGAAGATTTCCTACTACCTAATATTTCAGCGTCCAACGTCTTCTGTAGTTCCGGGCGAGATATTCGCTTGCAGGAGCTCACGATTGAGGCCTGGAGTCACCGAGAGACCTGGAGGCACAAATGCACAGCTTTCCAGCCGAGCGTGAACAAGAGACAGGAGCGCCTCCGATGCACGATTCAAGTCTTCATCCCAAGGCAGTGGCTGCTCGAGTTGATCGCATCGGATTTAGCATCAGCAGGCACCCTCTTAACGAGTTACATCCCTCACAACTCGTGCTTTCTCTCAAAATCCTTTACCTCGATGATGACCTAGCAACATGGCTACTGCCGACACCCTTCCCGAACTTACTCATGCCCGCTACACGGAGCTTGCCCAGTCTGACACCCTTCCATCTCTTCATTTTAATATCCACACATGTGTCTCTGACGTTTCGACTTGCTTATATAGGTGATCGTTGCCCAGAATTCTGCTTAAAGTGAGAATGCGATGTTAGTGCCCGTTTTCAGACTGTAAACGGAATAGAGAGCAGCAAGAGATAAACTTCGAATTATCATCAAGACTCGCCAAACTACCACCATAAAGAACCTTAGCAAAGAGTACAAATAGAATAGGAACCCCCTTGAGCTCTGGACGAAATCCGATGATGTTTTTGGACTAGGTATTTACGAAAATTTGAAATTCATAGCCTGTGTCAGAACAATAAGTCTAATGGGATGAAATGACGATCTTCTTTGGGGTAATTTAGCCGTATCGTAACCTCAGCGTTTAAAGTCTCAGACAGACACCTACAAGAAAGTCAACAAGTCAACCCAGATTACCTATAGCTAGGGCAAAGTACGGCCTAGCCCTTCTTACGATTCATGAGAACAGAGAAATATAACCTACACGTTATCCACTAGCAAACATAAATAATTAAAAATATAATTTCCTTCGTTGATCAGCTGTAGTTCATCTTAACTGTTTCCCCTCACTAAAATACTATGTTCGTTATTGTCCAATTGTGGTGTGATTTATATCCCACGTGAACAATGTATGGTCACAGCTAAATTCTTACGGCACAGCTGTACGTGTGAAGACCTAACATACGAATTACCCGTCTGTACGTACACTGAGAGTTTCGGGGGTGAGGCCTTAACCGCCGTTATTGACACTCGGAGATGTGAGTTTGGTACTGGGGATTTCAACTTAAGGAATCGTAAACCCACTCAGACGTAGAGCCGCTCTTCAAGACATTAGACGGGCAAATAGTGGGCGACGAACGTACAACTTAGTGGACGGTAAGAATGTAAATTTGCATCGACAGCGGTGGCCGCTCACATGTTCTCTATCTTCGTATTTGGTATCGTTAGATGTCATCAGCTCATTTGGGAACCCCGGCCTCGTTTGCGCGGTGACACTGAAGGCCTATTGCGCACGTGGGTTTCGGAGCGTCCCACCTGGTCCCCTCTAGGGACTTCTGTGTCAAACTTCCCAGAGCTTGTTCTATGAACTCTGTTCGATTACCGACTAATAGTATGGGATCTCCGTCTGGGAAAGCTCGGTGGCCGTGTGTGTGTCCTATGGGTAAACAATTTGCCGGCCCCGGCCCTATCTATTGGTTGTACGTTTGTTTCGATGAATCTGGCTTAGTGAGCTTATGTTGAAGCTTGAGAAGGTATACTGATGAGCTTATTTCCGCGTCCACCACTCGATTGTCTTACCTCTTATCGTACTGAACTCGTCCGAAACTACGGGCTTCGTAGCCTTACTGGTGCTGATGGCCACCGGACCTTTATGATTATGTCACTATTATTGGTGAGATCCGCAGTGAGTTTTAAAACTGCTTTTGTTGGCGGCCGCTATTAAGACTTATTACGAAAAAAGGTTTGCCCTTGGGGTTTGGGAATAAGGGAATCTAAATTCTTACTGGCTGGGGTTGAAAGCAGTAGGTGTGTTATGCATGTAAGTTAGTGTTTCTACACTGGCAAATTGTTGCTGCCGCTGTTGTCGGTGTGACCGCTCGACCTACGTGGCCGGGGTAGTGATAGTTGAGTATGGAAGTTATATTTTATTCCGTCACTCCCGATGTGATAGCTGAAAGCTTAGAAAAAGAGCCAGCTGTACGGGTGGTTAAGAGAAAGTGTATATTAGTATGATGAGATTCAAGCTGAGGTAGAAGTAAGCGATGTTAATAAAGAATTGTGAAAGGGAACAGGCTAGGAGAATTATAGAAACGATCTGTTCTAGGCTTACTACTAGCCCTTTCTAAGTGCGGTTAAAAGAGAGGCGCAGGCATGCTGTATAAGCTAGTAACATTTCCGGGGCGCTTCTTGTCGGGATGAAGCCCGGACATCGTTTTTTGGAGAATACGTAGCAAGTGATAAGGAGAGGAAAGGAGTAGATAGTAGGACTCTAGAGAGTTGGTGAGAAGTACATAGCGGAAGGCTAGCTATAGATAGGCATAGGTTGTCTATGTTGGGATCAGGTGCAGGTTCAAGGATGGTGAAGGATGAAGAATGAAGGAAGTGAATGATGTTTCACGGGTCTATGTACAACCTGGAACCCATCAGGAAGCTGCTAGAAGACCTTTTTTGTAGCATAGTGCCTATCCGAGGCTGTGCAAAATGAAGCTGCCTTCAGGGCCACATAGCGCCAAGACGTCCAGTCATTATATCTACATCTATATTGCTAGAGGAGCGTTCTGGCGGGTGCATTTTTCTAGCACAGTGTTCGGTCCAAGTACTCAAGGCTTCCCAAAACTTCTGCCTTTGCTCGGGCTTTGCAAGGAGTAACTGCCGAAGAAATTCTTTCCGGACTGGTGGGTGGGCCGCTCTGTCCGGGTTCTAAGATCCGTTGCCCTACTGCTGGAAGGGAGCTTGGAACATCCGCGAGTGTGACAGCACTTGGAAGGGGAAGAATGAGCGTAGTAGCGAGCGGAATGTAGCGCAAACAGATCGGCGCCATGTCTAGAAATATCGGCGACCCAGCGGCAAGGGGCTCTTAAGGCGTGGGCTCATCGTCGACGACAGTGGGATTATCGTAGTTAACCTCCTCCCAAAGAGGCGGAGTTACCCGCTGCATCCATTACATCCTAAAATGCAGATCAGCGATTACCGAACCCGACCATCATACCCGGAACCGAAGGTAAGTCATGGTCTTAGGGCAGGTTCGGCAGCGAAATCCAACTTAGCCATCAGAAAAGCATCGTCACCAGTATCGGGACGCGACGCGACCAAATTCTAGCCACATCACTTCCTCATAGCGGTCGGATCGTAGGGTGAAGTGGACGAGGCTGCGGCCATACTGGTCACCCACCCAATCGAAGTCGACTGTTTGTTAAGCAACGGGTCAGTGCCGATGGCGTCGAAGTGCCGATGTTCGGGCGAGTATTAGTCGTAGATACCACCGTAGATAGGTAACACATCCCTTTCATCGTCAGATTCTTAAGCGATCTCGGACATTAAGGTCTCTTTGTGCGAGTATTCTCGCTCGTCCGAGTCGTCCTTATTCGAGTCTTTCTAGTCTAAGTCCTCTTCGGTCGAATCTTCTTACTCTACTGAGCCCGGCAGGCAGCATCGGATCTCACACGGGTCGATATCAAGCGGTCTTACAGCATAAGTTCTCTCCAATCCCCGTGGGTAGTAGAGGAAGCACTGGACCTCAGCGTTAGTCTGACGAGAGGCGTTAACGAGTCTGCTAAGTTGTTGTTGGAGGTCTCCTGGCAGATCCGAGATTTCAGGCGTCGGCGGGGCCGCCACGGAGGACGAATACCGAGGATCGTAAACGATGTGCGTAGAGAAGAGAGCATAGCACGGAGGGGGACTGGGAATTACAGAGGGATTCGAGGTACGATAATCCTAGGTCGCTAAGCCGAATTCAGCCATCACACCCACCCGTCTACTAAATCCACCACTAGCCCGCCGCCTCCGGCCCTCCGCGATGGCCTCTACCACGTTTGACGTAACCTCCACTGGCAGCCTTCGATGCTACGCACGCACCGGGATACTTTACTAGACTACCATGAGACTGAAGTTACGGGTCTCTTCGGCCAGCCTATAAATATAAGGACTAATATCGCAATAACGGGGCCACTTAGACCTCAACATAAAAACCGGCCGCTTGCCCAACTTAGTCTCCTACCTATTCCTACCGCGGAGACTCGGAGTGTGCTCTGCGAACAGTTTCTAGGCTATTTACGTTGCTTAGTGGCTTCGAATCCGTCTCTTTCTACCTTATGTTATCCCTAGGACTTCTCGGGGCTCGCGATGTTTATTCGAACATCCAACGTCTCGAAGTACAGCACAATACTCTATCATGCGCATTAACTATCGTATCGGCATTGAGCTGGGCGTTTTGAATTATCTAGAGGGTTAACAGAGTCTACTGCTAGTATAGGTAGGATCTTAGAGTGCGATCCAGAGTGCTAAATCGGGTGTTTAGAAGTCGAAGTTAGATCTACTTCTACAAAGTGTGCGGGTACATTGAGAACTCTTTCCACTAAGTATTTCAATCAATATATTACATCAACTCGTATTTAGTCAACAACATCGGCATATCTATTTTACAACTACTAAAGTTTATAAACGTTCAAACGTCACTATTAGCGGCCTCGAAAAACGAAAGAAAACGAAGTGCTCCAAAAATACACTGAACGATAAAGGTCTAATCTCATGATCTCCCGCCCTATTCTCGAATACAAAGACACACTCAGTTCTTACCGATCGTATTCAGAACTCCAAACCGACCAGGGAATACCTACCTACAGTTTCCAGCCCACATACCGGTAGTACGGATTCCGATCTGCCCGTACCTAGGCACTATTCTCTCCCCGACCTCAATTTTAGTCCAGAAAGATCTTCTCTTAAGGTCCATCACAAGCGTCAAGCCCTCTTCAAAGCCTCATCCACGTCTCGAAACTGCAGAAGTGTCGCTACCTCCGCCACGCCCCTGAGACCGACCTAGAGCTCCTAAACACGGTTCTTAGCATTACAGCGACTCAGCGTGCAAAGAACTAGCATTAGATCTCTTATATGTCCCTAAATATTAAGTTTTCTTATGGCCAAGTCGGCATACCGCGGGTGAGTAAGCTTAAGTTTCGTAATTCGAGATTTAAACTACCCAAGATTTATCGACCTCTCAGAACGAGTAGGTCTCATTAGTGGAGTATACCTCACGGTTCATATATTACCAAAACATAAAAACGGCGACTATTCTTAGCCTTGCGAGTACAGCGAACAGTCGTCAAAGTTTTTCAGCATGTTCTATATGACCAATATCAAACCGATAAGATGAATACAACGTCACTTTAGTTAGATCCTTAGTCCAAGTCCTACTACTTGTGTTTTGTCGTATTGTGAAAGCCAGGGATAATGATACCATAACCTAAGGTGCATAAGTTGGACAAGAAGACCCCGTGAGCACTATCTGTTAAATTGTACGACTTCAGCTCCTTCGAGTTACGATAACGAGACAGTAAGTATCACTCCCCGAGATCCGCGACCGCTATATAAAGGCCAAGCCACGACCGACCTCACGAAGGAGCCGCATAGTCGACTCTCCAGATAGCAAGGGTAGCATATAGTCACTTTCCGTGGACAGAATACCGACGATAAGTCCACCGTCGGTGAGATCCACAGAAGATCTTACGAATAGAAAGCGCAGCCAGGCGAGGCAGACTCGCCGACGGCATATACCGAATACACTAGCGCCCGCCGGGCTGTTACTATCTGCGAGGCCAACCCAGCAATCCATAGACCATCTCCCGCTAGCGAGA
This sequence comes from Colletotrichum tropicicola, assembly GCA_025962755.1. Classification (NCBI taxonomy): domain Eukaryota; kingdom Fungi; phylum Ascomycota; class Sordariomycetes; order Glomerellales; family Glomerellaceae; genus Colletotrichum; species Colletotrichum tropicicola. The sequence continues at coordinate 29,913 of JAOWMA010000150.1, read as the reverse complement.
AGGCTCGGTCAAGGAAATCTAGAACTGGTCCGAAAGCACCGAATCTCCCGAAACACCTCGACCAATTTCCTTCCCTTCCCCTCGCACTTCGAGACTGCACAGCGGCTCACCATCACCCACACTGGATCCTGCGACTCGTGCAGACGACACTAAGTTGGACGTGTTCCGCGACTGCGATTCTAATCAGGACGATATCGAAGAAGACGGGTACATTTACATCGATCTCAACAGCAACAGCGACATCAATATCGAGATCAGTCGAGAGTTTACTCTTATCGAGGCAAACATTAACAACACCATCCCGGTCACACTAGTCAGCGGCCTCAAGAAGACACCAGTCAGCAGCCTCGAGAAGTCCAAGATTTAAGTCTATCGCAGGCCTGCAGAGGCCGTAGCAAGGACTGAGAAGTCCATCGCGACTTACTGAGGGCACCGTCTCATACACTTCCAGTTTTCACATTCAGGAAGACTCACAGAAGTCCCGTTCAAAGTTAACCTGGACTGTCCACCCTTCTTAGTTATAACCTTTCTCAACGTAGCGACCTTAAATACTTCAAGCCCGTCTGCCATACCGCCGACACCTGTCTGCGTCCCATCGAATCGCCCTGATCCATAAGTTTGCCGAGCTCGACATACCACATGCGGGTACACTTACTCCTGCGAGCACTCATTCACGCGCTCTCCCTACAGTTCTCTAGGGCGCTGCCCGTCGTAAGGATCAGGAACACATTGATCGCTAGGAGACAACCAGGTTGAGCGATTAGAGAATAAGATAAGGTGCATAACTAGCACCGTCGGTTCCACGAATATTCTCAACACTCCGTCAACATAGTTATTTACCGCTCGTCTCCAACACTCGCCTACAGCTTGATCGGTAATATTTCAGGCCTCTGTACTGTAACCCTAGGGGGCAGTCTCTACTCTTAGTCTGTCTAGTGCATAATTACACCGCGTCTTTCCCCGTCGACCACCCCAACAGAAAGGTACAGTATACTTTCAAACCCCACGGATTATTTCCTCTAATAACCAGAGAGTCATAAGGAAGTGTTACAGTAGTGTTATAGTTATCCCTTTTCTCTAAACCTCTCTACTGTCATTTCAATAGCACGACTCTCGAGCGTATAAATCTCAAGAACCCTAGCAAGACCAAGATGGAGTGCCTCGAGATAGTCTTCAACAAGCTCATCACCATCCAGCATACCCTTTCCACTATTCACTATTCCCACGATGCCCTCCGCGATCAAGCCCTCAGTGCTTCCCGCGGTGTGCTCGAGTGCAACTGCGCCCTCATGAGCCGTGCCAAGGACTACGAAAGCATTGCCAACCAACTTCGGTCGTCTCTCAGTATCGCGATGCAAACACAGGCTCATGAGCACTTCATGACCATCTCGGCTCCTGTCAATGATCAATACTGGACGGACCGCCGATATAACGGACGCGGCCGCAGTTCCCGATTCGGCCGTCGCCCGTACACACCTCGTGGCCACGTTGCCCTCAACCGACACTTCCCCCATCCAGGAAGAAGTGCTACGTTTGCAGCAAGTCAGATTGCTGGTCACTAAAGCACCCTAGCGCCACAAACGCCTTCGATCCCTTCAAGCAGACGCACATCAACGAGGACACCTCCGTCCCTGCCTTCAACCACTTCTTAGCCTGGCACGAGGGAGTTGAAGGTATCCATGGCCTCCCTGTCGATGGCCACGACGAGGATACGTTGAACTGCTTCAGCACTCTCAACGTCGACGACTCTGAGGCTGAGGATGGCCAGCATGACTCGGATGGCTTGAGTGATGAGATTTGACAACTTCTCACCCCTCACTTCGCCGGCATCACTTTTGTTGGCTTCAAAGCTGTCAGCGCATTGGTCAACAACGCCACCTTCCGCGCCATCGCCAAGCAGGACCCTCACATCAAGATCAAACCCGCCGAACCTGCCTCACAGTTCTCTCTCGAGGGAAGGTATGGAACGGCGACCTTCCAAGGCATCCTCCCCGATACTGGTGCCTCCGAATATTCGACAGCAGGCCAACTTCAGGTATTCGCACTGCAACGGATAATGTCAGACCTCCAAGTCAATGCCACGAGGTTAGCCAACATAACATTCGGACCTGGCGACCCCATCCACTTCCTGTGATCTGTCAGAGTCCCCAAGCCGCTGATTCCTATCACCCTCCACGTCATGCCAACGAATGCACCCTTCCTGTACTGTCTCCACGATATGGATACGATGGAGATCAGGTTCGACAAATTGAGAACGTCATGAAGCAGAGAGATCTCAGAGTTCCTGTCATCCGCAAGTGGGGGCATCCATGGATGCTTCTCCAACAGGAACAGTCGGTAGCTCAGTGTCGTCCCACCGGGGTTGAGCTTCGCCAGCTCCATCGCCGTTTCGGCCACCCATCAGTTGCCAGACTTCATTACGTTCTCAACAGGGCTGGGCATGATGTTGACAAGGGCGTTCTCGACCATAGCTAATGTCTGCGAGCACTGTCAACTCCACGCCGGTCAGCCCCAGCAGTTCAGATTCACTCTTCGCGACGACCATGAATTTAACCATGAGGTCTTCGTGTGGATCATATACCTCGATGGCAACAGACCGGTAACTCCACATCGTTGACAGTGTCACCGGCTTCAACGCGGCCCGTTTCCTCAAAGATCTGTCAGTTCAGCACACTTGGGATGCTCTACGCATGTGCTGGATCGACGTCTACCAGGGTCCCCATGACTTCATCTCAATAGACGCCGGCATCAACTTCCGCAGCCGTGAATTCAAACGCGCTGCCCGCACGCTGGCGATCACCGTCAAAGAAGTCCCCAGCGAGGCTCACCATGATATCGGCAAGGTTGAACGTTATCATGCCACCCTACGTCGTGTCTACGACATCATCTGTGCCGAGGATTCTTCTGTCCCTCGCGAACAGGTCCTGCAGATGACCGTCAAGCTGCGAGATATCCAGGGGTCCGACACGTCCGTCTTCGCGGGCTGCATGGTTCGGGACTATCACGATACCTTGGCCCGTGACCCCCATACTCTGCTGAGATACTTCACGACTGGCAATGCGGCAACCATGGCCGCCAACCGCGTGTCCCATTTCTACGATCTCCGCGGCCCCAGCATGACCATCGACACAGGCTGCTCAACCACCCTGACGGCTCTGCATCTCGCATGTCGAAGTCTCCAGGCCGGGGAATCCGGGTCAGCCATCGTGACAGGCGCGAACCTGATGCTCAATCCCGACATCTTCGTATCAATGTCAACCATAGGGTAAGACAGGAAGAGAGAGCCCCGCGCCCCTCTCCACGGCCGTCACGTCGCAATGGCGGTCGGAGAATTGAACGTGTTAGGCTCCCAAGGTCTTCTCTCTCTTGTAGATTCCTGTCTCCCGACGGCATTTTCTTTTGACCACAGGGCCAACGGATACGGCCGGGGGGACGGCATCGCAGCCGTCATACTCAAGAGGCTCGACCACGCAGTGGCCGGGGGCGATCCCATCCGCGCCATCATCCGCGGCTCGGCCCTCAACCAAGACGGCAAGACGCCGACAATCACCACACCCAGCCAGGAGGCCCAGGAGCGCCTCATGAGCGCGTGCTACCGGAGCTGCGGGCTGGACCCTGGCGAGACAGGCTTTGTCGAGGCACATGGCACGGGCACCCCGACCGGGGACCCGATTGAGGTCACGGCCATCGCCAACGTCATCGCCTCCGCGAGTCCTTCAGGATCGGACCCGCTCCTACTCGGCTCCGTCAAGTCTGCCATAGGCCACACCGAGGCCGCCAGCGGGCTCGCCAGTGTCATCAAGGTCGTGTACGCCCTAGAGGCTGGCGTCGTGACCCCGAATACTAACTTTGAGGTGCTCAACCCGAAGCTAAGGCTGGAGGAGTGCAACATGCAGGTCCCGACGACGGTCCGGCCGTGGCCCAGGCGAGGGGCGACGAGGAGGGCATCCATCAACAACTTTGGATTCGGGGGCGCCAACGCACACGTCATCCTGGAGGAGTATCGCCCCGAGGCTATGGCCGGCCTGCTAGCCTTGTGCAATGGCATGGCTTCTAGTGTTGCCGTCAACGGCCACTCCAAAGTTAACGGCTATCCACAAGTCAACGAGCACAAGCCGACAGTTACAAACGGCATGAAGGGCAGGAACGGTCTCCGCGGCGAAGATATGTCGTCTGCGCTACAACACACAAAATCCAACGGTCATCATGTTGGCGCCATGCCGGCTCCAGACTCGGCGGTAAGACGTCTCTGCTTTTCAGGTTAGTTTGCATGATGGCTGATTGTCACAGGACGGCAGAATATTTGTAATCTACGGTAAGAATCAAGCCTCGTGTCAAAGCCGCGTGAGCGACATCAGACACTATCTCTCCCTCCGAGACGACGAAGAGCAACCCCAAATCCTCCATGACTTGGCGTACACCCTGTCCGAACACCGCACCGTCATGCCGTGGATGGTAGCCTGTCGTTCCGGGGACGTGCTTGACCTACAGGAAGCCTTGGAGAGTGGGAAGCCGGCAGCAGCCCGCATTCCCAGCCAGCCGCCTCGGTTGGGGTTCGTCTTCAACGGACAGGGCGCCCAGTGGCATGCTATGGGGCGAGAGCTGATACACAGATACGACGTCTTCCGGGCCAGCATCGACCAGATGGGCGTGCATATCCGAGAGATGGGGGCGACTTGGTCCTTAATGGGTTTGTGCTCCGCAGCCTTGCCTTGCCTACTTTGTACGATGAATGAGAATGCTGACTCTGGGCCCCATCAGACGAGCTGCTCCGGGACGAGGACACCAGCAATGTCCAGAACTTCGAGTACAGTCTCCCGCTCTGCAGCGCCGTCCAGATTGCACCTGTTGACCTGCTGCGATCATGGAGCATCGAGCCGAGTGCCGTGACGGGCCACTCGAGCGGCGAAGTTGCGGCCGCCTACGCCGCCGGGGCCCTCGACGCTCGTTCAGCCATCGCCATTCCCTATCTCCGCGGCGCGCTCTCTGCCGAAACCGACCAGATCATCGGCAAGGGAGGCATGATTGCTGTGGGAGCGAGCCGACAGAAGGTCCAGGAGTACATTGACCGCGTCCGGAGCGGCAGTATCGTCGTCGCATGCGTCAACAGCCAGAACAGCATCACCGCCCCGGGCGACCTGTCGGCCGTCCATGAGCTCGAGGACATGCTCGTGTGCGACAAGGTGTTCTGCCGCCGCCTGCGCATCAACGGGGCTTTTCACTCCCATCACATGGCGCCCATCTCGGCCAAGTACATGGATCAGCTTCGCCCCGTGCTGAAGCCCAGGCATGGTCCTCGGGACGTCGTCTTCTCGTCGTCGATGACGGGAGGGCTGCTGCAGGGCCTGGGCGTGCTTTCCACGCCGGAGTACTGGAACAACAACATGCTCCGCGCTGTCGAATTCAAGGCGTCGTTTCGCGCAATGTGCGTCGGGGCACGTCCAGGACAAGGCGGCACGGAGGGGCCCCCTGCACAGCAGATCGACGTCGTCGTCAAGCTGGGACCACACGGAGCGCTGGGCGGGCCGATTCAAGACATGCTGTCGCTCCCGGCCTTGGAGGGCACGCAGATCTCCTACCTCACAGGTCTCGTCCGTAAGAAGAGCGCCATCGAGACGACACATTCGCTGGTCTGCGAGCTTCTGCGCAAAGGATGGCCCGTCGACCTGTCGGCCGTCAACTCTCCTAGGACCGAGCATCGCGCCCGAGTTCTCAACGACCTACCTACATACCCCTGGAACCACTCAGTGAGATTCTAGATAGAGCTGAGGGCCAATAAGACCTGGCGAAGACAGGTAGACCCGTCACCAAAATCCTCGGCCGGTACCAGAGAACCTCGGACCCGTTAGTACCCACGTGGAGGAATCTTTTGCGTCTCTCCGAGATGCCGTGGCTGGGGGATCACATCGTGGGGTCAAAGGTCGTGTTCCCAGCGGCCGGCTACATCTCCATGGTCTCAGAGGCGGCGTATCGGCTTGCAGGAAGATACCTCCCGGACGAGAGAGTACAAGAGCTCCGTCTGCGCAACGTCGAGTTTCTGAGCGCTCTCCAAGTCCCAGATGCAGAGGGACAGGAGGTCCAGCTCACGGTCATACGACGGAGCGAAGGCCTCTCGTCCTGGGCAGGCTGGCTCGACTTTCGCGTCTCCTCTGCGTCCGCCAACAATAACTGGTTGCTGCACTGCCAGGGGTCTTTCAAGCTGGACAGGGTCTCGACCACGGCCAAGGCCGACCGTCATCACGTCGCGGACCCCAAGATGCCTCTGAAGCCCCTGACGACAACCCGCAGCCCTGGCCAACGTCGGTATCCGTCACGGGCCGGCCTTCCGGAAGATCAGCACCATCAAGTCGACCCGCGAGAACAGCGTGGTCACTTTCCAATCCACGGATCCGTCGTCACCCCACCAGGGGGTTGACCTGTTCCACCCTGCCACGTTGGATTCGGTCTTCCAGGCAGCCTACACCGTCTTGCAGGGGTTGGGATCGGCCCTCGAGTCTGCGTTCATCCCGCGAGCGATCAAGAGCATGTCACTGTGACGCCAGGGCACCCTCGGTCCGGCATTCGAAGCTCACGTCCGCCCTGGTCGCGTCGGGGTGCAGTCTTTCGACACGGGCGTGACCGTTTTCGCAGCAAGCCCCGTCGGCGAGCGCAACGTGAAGGCTGTGCTGCACATGAATGGCTTGTTGTATCAGAGTCTAGATAGTGCCTCTGACCGGTCTGACCGAGGCAGCCTATGCGGCACCGTCACATGGGCTCCGGACCCGTCCTTCGCGAGGTCTATGCGAGCCGCCGTCGTGTCCATGAAGCATAAGATCACGTCCTCGGAGAAGGAGGCCATGGTTGATCTCCAACGTGCGGTCCTCCACTACATGCACGACGCCGTCCGGGCCTTGACGGATCGAGACGTCGACATGCTCTCGTGGCACCACAAGAAGCACCATCGCTGGATGCCGCAGCTGCTTCAACGCGCAGCGCAGAACGAGCTGGGGCCGAACAGCTCCACGTGGCTCCAGATTTGCGCAGACGACAAGGCCGCCCTCCTCGACCATGTGGCGGCAGCAAACGTCAACGGCGAGATGATCAGCCGTCTCGGCGCCCGCGCAGTCCCTCTGATGAAGGGCGAGGTCGCGCCGTTGGAGCTCATGGTTAAAGGGGAGCTCCTATACCGCTACTACGTCGGCGCTCTGAAATGGGACCGGTCAACCGGCCAAGTCGCGCGGCTCGTCAGGCTCCTCGCGCACAAGAATCCTCGAGCGACCATACTGGAGATTGGTGGCGGCACGGGCGGCGGAACACAAGCCATCCTCGACGCACTGGGACGGGGGAGCGGGGATGGCTAAGGCGCCTTGTTCGAGCGTTACGACTTTACGGATATCTCCCAGGGCTTCTTTGAGGCTGCGCGGAAGTGGTTCGAACTGTGGTGGGATCTGATGACGTTTAGAAAACTGGATATTGAGGCCGACCTGGTCGCCTAGGGGTTTGATGCCGGGTCCTACGATATTGTCGTTGTATGTTAATGCCTCTACGCTACTAAGGCTATGGACCGGATGATGAGTAACGTTCGCTGTCTCCTGAAGCTTGGGGGAAAGTTGGTGCTACTCGAGACAACACGAGATGCCCTTGACGTCTGCTTGGCCTTTGGATTCCTGCCCGGATAGTGGCTCAGCGAAGAGCCGGAGCGCTTAAACTCGCCTTTGCTCACCGTGCCCTTCTGGGACCAGGTGCTCCGACGGAACGGCTTCTCGGGGCTGGACATCGAGCGCCGAGACTGTGAGGACCCGGACTTCTACAGCTTCAGCGCCATGGTCTCGACGGCTCAGAGAGACGCGGACGGGCACGCGCCTGCGTACCCGCAGCAAGTGGTACTCGTCTTCACAGCTCAGCGCTTCCCCGCGTCATGGCTGCAGGCCCTGCAGTCCCGGCTGGCTGCCGTCTTGGGGTATGAGCCGCCAATTAAGGCGCTCCAGCTTGATTCGACGACGACGACATTCCGTGGCGAGACGTGCATATACCTGGAGGAGCTGCTGCAACTTGGCCTGCTCGACCTCGACGAAGACGGCTTCTACGGCTTGAAGACAATGATCACCCATTGCGACGGCCTCCTATGGCTGACACGAGGGGCCGCGATGGAGTCATCGGTGCCAGAGGCAAGCCTGAGCCACGGACTCTTACGGACGGTGAGACACGAGGCGCCCAGTAAAAGATCCATCGTCCTGGACGTGTCGGCCGAGCGGGCCCCCCACCCTCAGTCTCGGTCTGGAGGATGACGCGGCAGAGTCCGAGTTGAAGCCTTTTCTACTGGGCGAGAAGCGTATTGACGCCGACGTCGCCAGAGGCAGAGGAGAGGGGCAGCCGTCAATCTTGTTCACAGAGGAGGCTTCCGAATCCGATGCAAGCGGCGAGGAAGACAATCAACGACACTGCCGGGCCCAACGGCCCGATTTCGACCCTCCTCGTCTTCTCGGCGCCATATCTAAGGGTCGCCAAGCGCGCCGAAGCTGTACAGAAAGCTACAGATGAACCTCGCCGTACGAACCTCGCCGTATGCACGCTAAACGCTAAGTCTCTGATGCCCTCGCCCTCCGTAACGGCCCGAGTACGTCATCAACGCTTGCCCTCCCGATCCAGTTAGACGTTCTTGTATGGTGTGAGAACTATGGAAGGGCTGGCCCGTACAAGTTTCTTTCTATCGAAGCGGAGAACTGTACGCTTGACCTGCCTCGCGGACCCAAGGTCTTCCGTTCGACCCACATCAAACCATTTTTCGACGACTTGGACGAAAACGTCGTCGACGTCAACCCTTCACCGAACGACCTCGCGGCACTGGCAACCTCGGTGGAAGAAGACCAAGAAGGATTGCCGCCGCCACCGCTGCCCCGTCGACGTGGCCGGCCTTGAAAGGGAGAAGAACGCCCGAAGCCACCTCCGGGTGAGCCACGCCGAAGCTCTTGGAGACGGATCTCCACAGTGAAGACGGTTGGCGTCAAACCTGCCCTTGTCGTCAATTTTACCTTGGAAGTTGACGTTGACGTCGTTGTCGCGTTCTTCGCTGCTCACAGGGTCTTCTTACTGACCAACAAGGAACGTGCCGACCTCAAGCTAGTGACCAGCTCTGGAAGTCAGGCAAGATCACCACGCCTGGCTGCCCTTTCGAGCAATCCGACAAGGTCGCCGTCAGGAGACTCATTGATCAAGACATCCTTGGGATGGTAGTGTACGACCCCGTCGAACACGCCAACGTTCGTATCTCCCAATCGCGAATGGTCGAGATGAAAGGCAAGAACACCGACGAGCCCCACGAAAAGTCCCGCCTCGTTATTCAGGTTTACGTCGACAACGGCAAGGAAGAGATCTAGACTCAGTCGCAGACGATACAACTCGCGAGTCAGCGTCTCATCCTTGCCATCGCACACCAATTACTTCTCTCCGGCAAGACTCTCTGGCTTCGCGACATAACGCAAGCGTACGTCCAGTCAACCACCAAGTTCAAAAGAACGCTCCTCGCATCCTTCGCCGTCCAAATTTGCGATTAGTACTCCGAGGGCACCGTCATTAGAGTCATCAAGCCGATCTACGGCATCGCCGAGGCTGGCACCCACTAGTGGGCTACGTATAGCCGTCACCACAGAGAAGTTCTGCAGATGGTTACCTCAAGCTACGACCCCTGTCTTCTCATCTCTTCGACTGTCAACACTGACTTCGCAGTTATCGGTATGCAGACTGACCACACTTTAGGGTTCACTGACGCTAATTTCTCGGCTCGTGAGGACCAGGCGTTGACCAAGGCCTCGTTTGCGGCAAAAGTCAAGCAACAACTTGCCTTGAACGTTCGACGGCCTCCGTGGTGGCGGCGCAAAGACGGCACATCGCCGCGTTCCCCCCGCGCCCCGATGCCCCATCATGGGCTCTGGCCACCGGGCTGCATCCTCGGCTGCATCTGCATCCGGGTTACCAGAAGATGGCTTGTCGGTGTAGCCTTCAAAGTCGGCGACGTCGAACGTCTCGGTGCCCGGGGTGAGGGCGGTGCCGCGGAAGTCTCTAGGTTGGAATTTGGCTTTGCGCCGAAGTCCGCGAGACAAGGAAGGCAGGCTATATACCGGCATGCAGGCCATGGGCATCTCGGATGGTTTCCGCCCAACCGACCTGGCCGCCTCCCATCCTCCCATTTCCTCGACCACAAACCCTTCGACTGGTTCGGCGGTTGTATCGCGAGACTTCCCTGCCACTAATCGAACTGCGCCCCCGATTCGGCCCTCGAGTATCGCCAAACCCCCGATGAAAATCGCAACAGCAAACATATTGGAGATGCTCGGGATCATTTGCGGCATTGATGCATTGCTCCATCTGGTCGGCTTAGCTAAAGGTAAGCAAGCGAAGTCGGGCCACGATCGAGAGGTCGACAGCCGGGCGGAGCTCACACTCGCGTGTTCACAACGTCCAAAGGGTGCCTAGAAGCGGTTTGACGCCCGGCTCCGGGAGATCAGCCACGAGCTGCCGCCGCATCTGAAGGCGCGCGAGGCTCGCGGGGAAGAGCTGGTCGGGACACCCCGCGCCGCCGGCGTCCGAGGCGCCGTCGTCGTAGCGCAGCCGCTTCGGTACGCCAGTGCCCAAGCGTATGATGTTCTTGTAAACATCCTTGGTGATGGAAGCATCTGGGCCTATGAGCACTAGACCGACTCCCGAGGAGTACAAGTGTGGTGTCTACGGCATGGCTTCCAAGTTCATGGAAGCCATGAAGGCAAGACAAGCGAAAGGACCCTACTCCCTGGCGGGCTGGGCTTTGCGGCAGTCTGGTAACTCTTACAGGGTTATGCGTGCCGTGGGACAGAGTTCATGAGAGTCGAGGGTCTTTGTGTGTCTGCTGCGGCTGCGACTGGGACCGACGATGACGACGAAATGGCTGGTCAGGATATCCGCCCGCCGGCCCTCCCAACGGCGATGGCGAGTACGGCGAGGAGTGGGCTCCCCCATCAACTTCATGACTGTGAGGTTGTGCGTTCACCTTGCGTGTCTTGCGTTCAGAATGAGCCTTGCGTTCAGAATGAGCGGTAGTACCACTGAACAGGAAGCATGGACAATATTGACGAGACACAAGACCGGGGGAGGCTCAGCGCTGACAGGAAATTGACAAGGAAACATCTGGTGACAGCCATGTCGCCATTCTTGTTGATTATGTACTCAGCGAGGTGGGCGTGGGTTGTCAACGGCCGATGGAGCCGTGGTAACCGGCCCATACTCTTCCTCTCTCAGCTCAAGCAGCAGCTTCTCCCTCTCTGCCAGCAGTTGCCACATACGGGTCGTCTGGTCGACGATCGCTTCACTCGTTGTCCATTCGCCTCGCCTGGCCTGAACCTTGAAAGTCTTGAGCTGACCTCTCGTAACAACGATGATCTCTGGGGTCAAGTTCTCAAAGTCTTTCAGACTAAGCGCCAAGACGCTCCTACCCGACCCCCTTTTCTTTTGCTTCACCTCTTCGAATTTGTTTCGGATCACGCCTGACAAAAAGTCGTCGATAGCCTTGGCCAAGGTTGCGACCTCGCCCGCCTCATCAAACCGGTGACGTCGACCAAGGACAACTTCGACGTGAACCATTCCAGCGCCCAATTAACACTAGAGTCTCTATTGAATAATAATAAAAGCCCCCTATACACAACCTCTCTATATTAAAAGTAAAATAACTAGCAATAGTTACTAATAACTACCAAGCGGCCTGGAACTAACGACCCTGGCGCTCACGAGTTCTAAAGAAGCTAAAGGGCTTTATGGTTATTAACATTACTAGCCTTGGTCTTTTTGATTTGGGCAGTATACCCGTACCTCAACGTGGACCAACTGGACGTGTCCTTGGGCTGCATAGGTGCATACGTGCCGCAACATCGAACCGGTTTATTGCACCACCGGCAGCGAACCGCATCAACCCTCTGCCAACTCCCTCAAGACGTATCGGGAGAGGGAGTCGGCGGCGGAGGAGTGGGGTGACACGTTGTCGACCAGAAGCTCAAGGACATCATGACCGATGCCTTCTTCAACGGCCTCAATACCGCCAAGGAGTACGTCAAGGGCGGCGAGGCCGAGCTCCCCAGCTTAGATGCCAGCATCGAGGACGACGAGCGCTTCCGCAAGATCATTGACGAAGCGATTGCCAGCGAAGACGTACCCGCGTTCAAAAGATACGCCAAGGAGAGCAAGCTATCCAAGGCAGTCCGCGTCAAGGCGGCCAAGGGCGAGGCGCAAGAGGCCACAAGCCCCTGTATGTTCTAGCACGCCCATGAACTTCGGACCTCAAAGTTGGCCAAGTGACTTCTGTGGCCTCTTTTGCTGTGTGTGTTCTGGGGCAGAACTGGTTAGTTGATACTTAATAGATATCGGTTGTGTTGTAGTGTCTCATTAGCATCGACAAGTCGGGTACCATCGTCCTCGGCCAGAAGGGCCAAGGCAAGAAGCTTGCCCTCGTCGACGTTGATGCAAGCCCGGACGCCGTCAAGAAGCGATACGTCGAGCAACGCGCGCGCGCCGCGTATATGGCATCGATCTGCCAGCCCGAGGCATCTATAATCTCTCGACCGCTGCCCAGCACTAGGATCCCTCACCTGACAACGTCAAGACGCTCAACGCGCGTCTACGATGGCAGATGGCCTCGCTGGCGCGAGGGTTGACGTTTGTGCCCGTCGATCTACCGACTGCGAAGCTCTTCGTCTTTGTCGACGGCTTGCTCGCCAACGACGCCGACTTGACCTCACAACTCAGCTTCGCCATCATGCTGGGCAGCGACGTCCCCTCCGGCGAGAACGAGCTCACGATCAACGGCAACATCGTCTACTTTAGCTCAAAGAAGAGTAAGCGAGTGACCCGAATGGACTCCGAGATCTACGGCATGGTCGCCGGTGTCGATGCGGCCTACACCATCTCCACGACCCTCTGAATGATCACCGAATGGCTCGGCCTGCCTACGATAACCACTATCGTCTGTGCCGACCCGTATTCGCCGTACGAGTGCCTCGTCAAATCGGGAACTGCGAAAGAAAAGCGCTAATGATCGACATTATGGCTCTGTGGCAGTCGTACGAACGCCGCGAGCTATGCAAAATACAATGGATTAACAGGGAAAATAACCTCACCGACGCTGTCACTAAGACAAGGCCCAATCAGTGCCCCACGCGCTTCCTCGATACGGACTCGGCGACTTCTATGGATGGAGGGCTGGGTTACGCGGGCGTGAGCGGCGCCGACCGCCGGCGTCGGCCCAGGATAGGAATGGGCGACAGTTGTAGAGCAACTGTAATAGTGTAGCCCATAGGCAATTGTCGGGCAAACTGCCGCAACTGCTAGCAATCGCGTTAAACGTCGTTGAACGCCTTCTCATCGAATTGTACTATAGTTACTGTTAATCACGCGTACGCTGACAGACGAGAAGAAGTTGCCAATGTTGGCAACGCGCGCCCATTGCAGCGTTTATCGAGCTGAGCAATTACGTAAATCACACACACCCCCCCCCCCCCTCTCTGTCTCTCTCTGAGATGCTTGGGCGGCCGGATTTCAGAGCGGTATGGTCACAACCGAAATCGATTCTCGGCTCCTCGTTTATGGAGCCGAGTTCATCCGAACTGTTGGTGAATCTTTAGATAAGCAACGTACCAAAATAAATACAAACTCTGCCACCTGGTTTAACACACCTTCGACCTGAGCTTGAGGCTTCTTGGCGGGTTGTTCTGGAATACGCAGTCCGCCTGACAGCTTCATCCAGTGGAAGTGAAGAGGATGTTGGGCAAAGACAGCCGCGGACTACCTAGTAGTTGGAGTGGCTCGACCCTTATCTCTACCGCCCGGCCACGAGTGCCATTTTCTCGACAGACACTGGATCTACGATGCGACTGCGTCAAACTCCGCTCGCCCGCATTGTATAAACCACTCATTGTCAACCACTCATTGTCTCTTTTTTTGAAGCTAGGCAGGCATATCAGTTGAAGCCTCGGCTGCGTCCACCTGCATCGTGCATGGGCATGGGCATGAGCATGACATGACATGAAACCCTGACCGCCTCCTTTTCTGAGGGCTTCTGCATGAACTTGAGTCTCGATCCTCGTCTGTCTATACATGCAAACGCCTGCCTATCTGGCGCTCAGGGCAGTAGACCAATTCTTTGTCTTCCGACCTTCTTTGTTTCTATATTGCCAGCAGTAACATTTGCTGATAAGCTGTTATCCTGTCCGGATGAGGATTCTGATTGCTGTTATCAGCGCCCAGGTGTCTCTCACTGTTCGTCTCTCTCACTGCGATTCTCTCTGTTATTCTCTATTTATCTCTCTCTACTTGTCTCTCTCTCTGTTTGTCTCTCTCTCTGCTCGCCTGTGTTCTTATTATTATTGTTTCCCAAGCTCGTGCTCTATCCCGTGGTCACGGCCTGCGACCAGTAGCTACAAAGCTTACCTAGGGTTAACACTGCCGAGGTAAATTTCCAATCTCTCGCTCCCCAGTTTATAAGCATGCTTTGCTAATACTCTTATCTAAGATACCTAGTGATCTATTGAGGGCACGTTCCTCTCCCAGCTTTAGCGAGGAACAAATAAACGAATTCACTAGTGCTATTGCGCAAATTTTGCTTTGCTCCGTCACCTTGCGAGGCGTCGGCCGGACTAGTGATCTTGCAGTCAGCTTCACCTTGACCACTGCTGGTCGACCTTAACTGCGTTCACCCCAACAGCAACTACTCCAACGTCGTGTATCCCCGATTGCAGCGCGCTCTGGAAGCCAAATTCGCAACGCTGGTCAAGGAGCAGGTGGTTAAGCACCCGGACGGTACTTATTTTAGGTCTCTGTGGACGGTATCGTGGAGTTAACCTACTTTCCGGCCGGTGGCGCGGAGGGGTCGTTGAGCCTCGGCCGAGCAGTATCGGAGTCGGTCTTACGCACTCCGCCGCGGTTCTCGTCAGTCTTCGCCTCTTTCCCCCTCGACGGTTTCTTCGCGCCAACCGACCGAGACTCACGTTACTTGCTATGGTCTGTCGTGCTCATCAGGTCCTTTGACCTATGCTACGTCCCCACCAACCTGTCGCCCTCTGCTGTTGAATTAGACGGCTTGTTAACTACCTCGTTTAATCAGTCATATGCTCCGTCGTCGTTGTCGTTTCTGTCATCTGGACAACGGCAACGTCGATCTGGGTCAAGCGGCATGTCGACGACCAACTTTGATCCGTCGTACATCTCGTCATGCGCGATGGATTCCTCTTGGTCATGCTGGGCTGACGGGTCGAGCTGCTAGTAAATAACGAGTTTTAATCCGTTCTGCGCTCCATCCTACGCTCTAGTATCCGCATGGGAAATACGAGCTTAGACGTTGACACCTCCTACTATGTAACGAAATTGTCTCAACAGCCTGCCTGAGTCACAGCGTCTCCTCGCCATCTATTCCAGAAATGCGGCGATGCAGGGAACTTGCCGGAGCCACAAGACCACAATGATGAACCCATCATCCCGCGCAATTCGAGCAGTAGTCTGGGCGGGTAAGACGGACGGCGCCGGCATAAGGAGGCACCCAGATCTGGACCCAGACTCAGGGCAGCCTTGCAACAACCGCTTTTCATCGTCCAGGAACAGATGTTTAAACATAGACATGTAGCCCTAGCCAACCACTCCTATCTCGCTGGCAGGACGTCACAACGTCGCCCCCGAACATGTCAGGCACCAGACTGGAAACAACAGGCCGACAGTCCATGTTTGCTCGTTCTCCTGACGGTGGTGCCGTTGCGTATCGGACAAGATGTAAACGCGTGGCTCATCCAAAACAGGACCCGCAGCCGACGCTGCCGTTGAAGAAGCTGCACGAGCTGCCGCACCCGGCTGTGAGACTCGAGACGCCGTCGCTGTTGCCAATACTGTCACAGTCGCAGCCGAGTCCATGGGCAACAACAACGACAGCAGCAGCAGCGATTCCGGACCTCGATACTTCGGATCTGCGGGCATCACTGACCATCTCCTTGTCCATCTTAGTGGGCGCCATCAACGACGGAAAGCTGATCAAGCTAGAGGCTGCCGACCGATTGTGGGTGGATTTCTGCTGGTCCTCGACGCCGCCATCTCTTGAGTAACGGGCCTGCTTCACGGCGTTCAGGGCAGTTGATGAGCATATGCCCGTCTCGACGCGACCGATGCCAGCGTGTGATGAGACACTCTCGCGCAATATTTCTCGGCACTGCCGGCCACGGGAGTGCACTCTCGAGACACGGATTATGATGACGCTCGCGTCGTTTTGCAGCAGGTCTACTGACAGCAACGCCATCTAGCAGGACTTATAGCAGC
This sequence comes from Colletotrichum tropicicola, assembly GCA_025962755.1. NCBI lineage: Eukaryota > Fungi > Ascomycota > Sordariomycetes > Glomerellales > Glomerellaceae > Colletotrichum > Colletotrichum tropicicola. The sequence goes on along the minus strand of JAOWMA010000150.1, from coordinate 13,617 downwards.
AGCTGGGGTCGCATGTTCTTGGGAGGCCGCAGGGTAGTGGGTACAAGGTATTCTTCTGCTTCTGGGATGCACGTTGGGCCCTCGACCGTCGGCCGTCCATCTGTCTCATCGTCCACACACACACACACACACACACTACTCTACTCAGATAACATCAGCTTATCACCCAGTAGGTTTGCTAACTTGTCCAGCGCTGTACTGTTAACCCTGCTGATGACTTTGCTATGAACCGCCGGTGCTCGTCTGGGTACATCTTCATCTTTCTCTTGACGGATAAGGTTTTAATGTTGGTGCCGTTCCTGCCCCTGTCCCTTCTCATCTACCGTCTCCTTCCCAACAGCCCGACTGCGTCATCCGGTACCTCCCTGTTTTCAGTGCCTGCATCCTCGGAGCCTCCTGGTCCTTGCCCTGGTCTTGTTTCTGTTCCCGTTCCCGTTGCCAATTGAATCTATTCTCTTGCAAGGCTGCTCTCGGCTAGGTCTATCGCGGCCTCGAATTTGATGGTGTGTCGGAGAGGGTCCTGCGCGTCAACGAATCGTCTCCGCAGGCTCGGAAATGCTTCCAGCGCCTCCTTGACGGCTTCTACGACGTCCTTGCCGTCGACCTTCTCATCTGCTTTCTTGTCGCGCGCTCATTAATTTACATCTTACACCAGTCCCACGCGTCGCGCGGCCGGCAGTACCATTCGCCGTGGTCTGCCACCATTCTGCGCATGTTGGCGCTGTTCTACAACTTGCCGCTGCTGCTTACAAGACCTGGTTTCCGCATATATGCTTCTGCTGCGCCAGCGGATAGTTCCCAGATCAAAGACGTCTTGATGGCCACCCAGGACATACCATAGCTGTCACTTAGTCGTGATGCTGCTCCTCAGCGGGAGTTGCGACCGCCTTGGAGGCCATGTCCACTCGTACCAAACTGAACTTGCCTGGGTCGACGGGCAGATGGGTGCGTGGTGTGTGTCACTCTTCAAGCTTCTCCCTGAAGCCTTTGTTGGTGTTGGTGGTTTAGTTTTGTTATCACATGTATTATTTCTCAATTGCTCCGTCCAGTCGGCGTTTCTCAAAGCAATAATTTGCACGTTTCGCCCCCGTCACATCACCAGAGCACCCCCGGTTGTTGTTTACATCTGGAACATTGATTGCTCACTCCAGTTTCGGTCGGAGCAACCGGGAAAGCACTGCCAGCTATGACAGCCCCCTAGAGACGGCATGTAATGTTACATCTCATGCCGTCTAACTGTTCAGAAACCTATCCTTGTCCCCTGTCCCTGCTACTATCTACTATTACTGTTTCTCTAGACGAGACCTTGCTGTTCCCTACTTGCCCTTTGGTGTTCTACCTTTTAGACTCTGCCTTCTGCCTACCTACCGCCTCATCACACATCTTGCGCAGCTTCCCTGATCTCGCCTTCATCCTAGCCGCAGCTCATACACAATATATCGACCGATACGTCTTCCTCTACTTAAGCTGGGCTATCTAAGGCTAGTATATGCGTAACTAACTCCGATGAAAAAATTCGAAGTGTTGTGAGTTCCTTAGCTCTGGGCCCAGTGCGGCGACCTTGGCCGAGTGGAAGGACGATCTGGTGGCCGCTTTCGCTTGGCTTAAGCACCAGAACCGCGGACAAAAGCAGGCAAAGGCCGAAGTTGAGGCTGCTGCACTGCGACTAAGGCGCGCTGTCGTCGAGGCACGGCAGCGGGAAGAGTCGCAAGAGGAGGCCGAGGTAGCTGGTGGTCATCATTCTCATCATCCGCCCGAGCCTCAGTCCGACCCTGCGGCCAGACCGGCTCCGCGAGCCGACTCTCTCCTCTCCCATACGACCTTTTCAATCTTGTAGACGGCGAATACCGGCGCCGACCTGCTGACGGCCCACCCCCATTACATCGGGCGCATCAAGCAGTACATGCGGAACGCCGGCAGATGGGATCACCAGCGCCAGAGAGACCCGTCCCTTCACGAGGTCAGCCCGTCGGCAAACCACTGGATCTCCAAGAGCCACGCCCGCGCCAAGCTCCGCAAGGCGGAGGCTGCGGCCTCTCGCGAGGCGGCCGAAAGTGCCGCGCAGCTGTTGGAGATGGAAAGGGAGGTGAGGAGGAGCCGGATGGAGTACGACGCGGCTAAGCAGCAGTGGAAGCATACTATGGCTTCCGTGGAGATGTAGGCAGGCAGCACGCGTGCCGAGTGTCTGATCTCGAGAGCACGATGTACAAGCTGGTTTTCTTTATTAACCCTGGACTGTTTATATGTAAATCACCACGGCATATACGGCAGTTCTGGGTTACCCAACACCGATTCTGGGCAACTACAACTCGCATCAAATCACTGGTAACAGCTGTTCTACTCAGTTACATACTCCTCGCAGAGTCCCCAGTCGCCCTGGGCTACAGCCATTGTTTTCTGACGCAGCTGGGAGGCAATGTTACCAGTGGAGATATTATTATGACCTCGTCCTGCTACTAGTAATTTAACACTTTTACTAGCTTTCGCTTGGTGTCTTTCATACGATGGCCACCGGGACAGCTTTCCTCGTCTTACCAAGCTAATGTAAAATATAACGGACTAGGTGTTGCCATCGCCGCGCCGATGCGTACGTTGGAACTTTGAACAACCGCAAGGACTCAAGTAGCCCGTTTCGTCGTAGTCGTTATGCAGCCACTGCACACTCTCACTGCGGCTGCGCGACTCGCACCAAAAGTCCCTGCGAGTCAAACCACCACCGTAATGTATCATGCTGCTCCGTTCGGCTGCTATTACTGAGAAACGTAGATCCAGGAAGAATGCTACCACTGTCATTGCAATGAGGTCAGTACCTCAATCCACCCAGAATATGCGAAGCAAAGGAGAGACCGCCTGGAAGGATTTGCCGTCCTCTCAAGACCGACTTCATCAGCCGTTCGCAGCTGCCCTCGTCCATTAGTATTTCCCATTCTGCGCTCCTGGCGCCGTGTTTGACACATCGTTCCAGGCGCAGCTCGATGACGCACCGTTAACTTTCACGCCAATGCCCTTGCAAGTTCTCACGAGACTGTGGCTCTTGGTGTACCATACCGATAGTCTAGCGGGACGGAGGTATTCTGGCAAACGCCGATGCCGGTGTATATGGTGTGAACACCGTAGAATCGGGCGCTCATATGGAAGGCCGGGTCGCTGCATCTCGTTTGTATCGTCGGAGCCATTGACCGGTCAGTTGACGGCGAAGAAATTCCTCGAGGTCATACTTGCACCTGGACCATGTTCACATATGCGGCATGCGGCAGCCGCCCCTGCAAAGATCGCCGTCGTCGCGTGGGGCTTGATCTCGTAATGCAAATGCGATGATGGTTATAGACGCTGCTTCGGTCGCAGACGTCACGGCAAAGAACATAGCCAGAGTCCCGCAGAGGGAGACTCGGATTTGTCGTGTGGCGGCGGTATTCCTGTCATTGTCGATGCCCGTTCTTTTGTCGTTGAAGTGCACGTTAGTAGAGAATTCTTCCCCGACACGGCCACTTGACTTGTTGCGCCTTGCTTCTAATGCTGGCAGAGTGGCTTGCGAGATAAGCTAAGGCTTGGGGATGGCGGTGCAGCCTGACCAATAAGGCGAAGGGAACGCGGAATATGAGCTTAGTGGTATCCTGAGATACCCAAGCCAATGAGGTCCGGTCTGAAGTGGTTTTTCAAAGATGACAAAAACACTGGCGTTTAATAATGCTCGTTGTTGGGTCGTAGTAGCCAATAGCGAGATAGAAAAATGACAACAGCCTTAATACGTCTCGGTCCTGGGCGAGTCCAGAAATACACGAGATGTGACTCTCTCGCTGTTGAAATCCATTAAAGCAGAGAACGTGGCTCCATTGTCTAGTAGAAAAGAGAAGGAAAAGCCACCCGAGACCCATCAAACAACAAATTTGAAGAAACGACAAACAAAGAGCACACAATCGCCAAAAGAACTCCAGCGCGCGTCCGCGAAAGAAAAAGACAGGGCTCCAGCCTTCGCTTCATCAAGACCGTAACCGCCTCTGGCCAACTTCGACGACATTAATGCCCATATAAATTGCTTTGGCAGTGAGCAACTGCATCATGGCCCACGCAGCCAAGAAGTGCAGCTGGAGGATGAGATCGGCTTCTGCGAGAGGGGGAGGACAAAGGCTGGACACCGCAACCGTGGCCGCGAGCCAGCTTTCCGTCACTGGATTGAGCCCGTGCTGCCATATCTCTGGCCGACAGGGCTCTTCTCTGGTCCAGTCTTATGGCGCAAAGAGGCGTAGTAAGCCCTCTGAGAAACTCTGGCCTTTCCGGGGCTTGCGGGGCCGGGGACACAGCAGCGGGCTTTCGTGGCCGGACGCGGGGCGTAGCCATCGGCGAAAAAAGGTCGGAGTGGGAGGCTTCAGCCTGAAGGCGGTCGTCGCGCGGGGCCGGGGGAGCCTTTGGGGTCGGTTTCGCACAGGGCATCGCCGTGGCGGCGGCGGCGGACGACGGATGGATTGGAGGGGCTGGGGGTCGCTGGGTCGGCGGGAATGGGGCTCGATTGGCGCAGTTCTAAAGGGAAAAGTCAGCGATCTCTTGTTGCAGCTGGTAATTGAGCAAACTCGATGCCCGATATGGCGTGACAGAAGGGATGGAGGGATAAGACGGGACGAATCGGGTTTGGGGAAGAGGGATTGGCTCGCGAGGGGTCTATGCGGTTCTGCGGGCCTCCATTCCGTGGAGTATGGCGGCGATGATTGCGGCGGGCGAGAAGACAGCTTTGGAGGTGGCGAAGCACAGCGAGGGGATGTGGGCTGATGTTAGTGTCTATCGGAAGAGAGGCGACGCGATGAGTGCGTCGGAAAAGAAGCGTCCAGAGAAACGGGCGAAGCGGAAATTGGGAATCGAACGTCCAAAGTCCAACGTCCGGCAACCTCAGCCGCGTCGGAAGAAGCCGCGGCCCGGATTGTCCAGACAAAAAGTTCCTCACACAGAAGGAACGAATCGACTCTTGCCAGCTGTTCTTGCCTTCACGTACGGAAGCTGCCGCACATGCCCCCTAAAATTGTACGGCTTCCAGATGGCTGACGGACTCTGTGCAATTGCAGCCCCGTTGTGAAAAGGCCGTTCGTAGGCTGCAATGCAATGGAGGTCTTCGCTGGGTGCCCGACTAAGGTAAGGTAGTGAGCCATGGTCTCGACTGCGACTGCGAGTGACGTCCCCGCGGCCGTGAACAGTTCACCGCCCGAAGCTGTGCCGCGTGCGCATAATCTGATTCGTTGGAGCTTGTTTGTCTGGACAATGCAAGTTAGCCAATCAGAGAACGAGCTGTGCCACAGGGCTGTGGGTCACAGCCACAGGTCGTCAAATTTCACGACCCGCATTATGTCAGCTCTCAGCCACCCCCACCTGCCTGAAATGCACCTCAGTGTGGAAGCTGAGTGGATACTGCCTGGAGTTGCCCCGTCCGAGTCGGCACACTCCCCACGGCATCTTTCCATCGTCGCTCCGGCCTCCGAACAGCATTTGCCTGGCTCTGTACCTCGCCATGACCGATCTCTGCCGCCTACGCAAGAACCTGCCAGAACCCAACCGCCCGTTGCGGCACCCAAGAACCAGGTCCCTGATGATTCTGCTCGTGGACGGACGCTATGGCAACGGCGGCAAAGTGCAGCGAGCCGACGTACTTGGGTCCTCGATAGAATACCTTCTTGCACAACCTGTCGAGCCGTGCTTCTACGCATTAACCGCCCCACCCCAACCTGTGCTCCCAGGTAGGAGACAGAGGGTAACGCAGAAGCCAGACTACAACGTTGCCAATGCCTACACCCACCTGGACGTCGGTTCAGAGCCGTAGGCCTCGAGGGGCGCCCACGGAAAGAGACGTCCTAGCTCAAAGGACCCCGGCTTCCCGACGAGGACGATGGTACTTCCCATGTGCCGTTCCATCTCGAAAGACTTCCTTCTCCAAGGACGTCCATCTCCAAGGACATCCATCACGAGAGAAGCCGCCTGCTGGTTGTGGAACACATCACTTCACATGCGTCTGTCGACTTCCCAATGACTATGAACGCCTCTCTTTCATCCTTCTAGTCTGGCTCAACATAGATCGAATCAGCAGACAAGCCTTCCAAAAGCACGAGCGGGTGTTGTTTTTTCGTCGGTGTGTCCCAGTTGTTTGAGGGCGGCGGCAGGTTGACGGACGGCGTGGAGACTGTGACGAACCACGTCTGCATTGCTCTTTCCTCATTGCGACCTGCTTCCCAGACAGGAAGTCGTGGGTCAGGCCCAGTTCACATTTGTTGGACTGCCCACTGGGCGACCCATCAACATGGATTGCAGCCCATGCCTTACCTACTCTGCGGGAATCTCAACAATCCCCCGTCGTCCTCGCATGGCCTGTCCCGACCTCGACTTCTCCTCGACGACGACAGCCCTCACACTCCTCTGCATCCGTTTTGTGTTGCGTCCGCCTCTCGTTTGCTGTCGTTCTTCCCGACTACCACTCTACTCTACAACCAGAGCTCGCATCTGCATCCCAAGCCTTCACCATGAGTGCTGCCGCCCGTGTCCCCATTGAGGCCGATCCCGATGTCGCCCGGTCGCTCGCTTCTCTTCGAAAAGCCCACTCATTGCACGCTCAGCAGCAGCTCGACCCCGATGCAGTTCCCGACATCTGGGACTCTCTTCGAGCCGACTTTTGGCGACATGTCCAGCGCTGCAACCTCGCAATCCCACCCGCAGACCCCGCGCAAGTCGACCCTCGGGACTTTTTCCCTTTTCTCCGCGACCAGCTCACCGTCTCTGAGCTTGAATTCTCGCTTTTCGTGGTTTTTCGTACCCACCGGACGTACATGAGAAGCAACTTGGCTCCGGAGCTGAAGCGCCGCTACAGCGCCTTCAAAGGCAACATCGGCGACCGCAGCGAGCATCATTGTGCCTTCGAGCTTGGGACCGACGTGCTACGGTCTGTGACGGCATTAAAAACCCTCAACTCCCTCCTCAACCCTCGAGACGGAGAGCCATTTTCTGTTGATGCAGTCTTTGCCGCCGTCCGACGGCAGATGCTCATGCGAGAACACGACGTGGACGAGTACCCAAATCCAACCTGCGCTGATGTCGCTGCTGCTGCTGCTGGTAAGTCATCACCAACCCCTTACATCACTTAATACTTGGTCACAAAAGTTCAACCCATTATCCTTTCTCATCTCCAATCCCATGCCTTACATTCTGTCCTCTCCATCTCAATATTGCTTTTCTCGACCATCCGTTCCCTGAAATGAGTCGAAGGCATTTCAGGCTGGATAGATCTGTGTCGGGACTGGATTTCATAGATACTAACAGACTTCTTCCAGCCCTCCGTGTCGCACGAGCCAACAGCGTCGCTCCGCCTCCGGCAGCTGAAGAAACCCGCCCCGAATCCGCCGCGCAACCTGCCTCGTCGCCTCTCGGCGTCAGACGCCGTGGCTCATCCCTCGCCAGCCCTCCCCTACGTCGCCGCCGCGTGTTCCCCTATGACCTTGAGGACGACCCAGAGCCCTACTTCCAGCACCAGACCCGGCAGCAGCCTCAACAACAGGCGCCGGAGGAGGGAGTGGCCCCAATGTCAAGCCCGGGACAAGTCCGAGGCCGCTCCGCGCCCGCCCGCGACAGCCTGTCTCCCGTCCCACCTCGACCCCGACTCCGTGGCTCCTTCGATCCAGTCCAAGCTCGGACACCGTCCCCACCTGCTCAGAAAGACTTAGGATTCTCTCCAATCGTCTTCCTGACACCTAAGGCCCACATTCTACAGCCTAATGCCGCAGATATCCCAGCCGGCGCCAGAGCTCCAGCCAGAGCCCCTCATCCCCGTCATCAAAACGCTTTTAACAAGAGCCAGCGCTGGCTCAACATCGTCCACCTGATTAGAGAAATGCCAGAACCAGAAGGCATCATTCTGTGGCGCACCGCGGTTTATGCGTTCCGACAAGCTGCCGAGGCTGTGGCCGTCTGGTGCTATTGGTTTCTGGGCGAAGATGTCTAGGAGGACTGAGCAGCTATTACGGATATAGCAGTTTTCTTCTTTATCTTGGGTTGTGCGTATCTGGGTAACCACCAGGGTCTACAACATCCCATTTCTACCATTCTCTGTCGCCCGTCTTGTGGTCCTGTGGTCAGCTTTTTACCCTTCTTTTTTAAGACCTGCGCTAGGTAGTACTAGATCGATGGCAGCATCATACTATTGTTAAATGCTGATGAGAAGTCGGCCCTAGCTGCATCAATGAAACTGCTGTGCCCACGCGCCTTGAAGTAGCTATTTTCTTTTTCTATCTTCTTATGTCATTTTCCGTTCCATGTGAATGTAGTGGTGTTCACCAGTGAAGTCCAATATCAACGGGTTCAAAGCAAGTGATGCAGGAACATCCGTATCTCTTTCGCTGACTGCTTTGCAATTTCAATCGACAAATACATGCTCATACTTGATTCGTTTGTGCAGCTTTCTATGACCCTCTCTGTAAGATACATATCTTTCTCCCTCCAAAAGTCGCATCACTCGTTGACCTATGAATTGCAGAGTCTGGCCCGGGGTTGTCCAGCCGACGTCTAGCAGAGTCCCGAATTTAAAATCCGTGATCTTCCAAGCTATCTCAGCAATAAAGCTGTCTACTTACATGCTCCTCTAGGCGCCTGCATCGCGGATAGCCAAGACACTGACATGGATCCGGCCCAAGCGGCCACTCAACTGGGAGCTAAATGCCGCAAGGCCGAAGTGCACCGACAGGAAAGAGGCAAAAGCAACAAAACAACAACACGACCGCCTTTGCGCATTACAGTAGTTCGAAATTCTCGAAATTATATTCTCCTTTCGACCTCAAAGGGCCCCTCCGGCCATCTGGTAGATCAGGTGTTGAAGCCGATTGTCAAGGTATGCATTCGAAGTACTCCCCGAATATTCAGCAGCTGCATATCCCAACCCATACACAGCAAGGCGTGTCTGAGTAGTGTCCCATTTGTCCGGCCGACCTTCTTCGTTCCCGATGTGGCCTCTGTCTGCCGATCATTGACCGTCGAGACAAAATGAAGCGTGGCTCCCACTCCCCAAAATACAGCCAGTTGAAAAGTCCAGCAGCGGGTCGTCCCCAAAGAACTGGATAGATGGTGTTATATAATTGGTCGGGTTTGGTCGCCCGATTGTCACTGCGCCGGCACCATTAGGCAATCAGTCTCCGCCAACTCATCATTCTAAGTACTGGGCATCCTCCCGCCGGCACTTCTCTCAATCGTGGCTAATGCAAGCCACAGGGTCCCTAAAACCGGGCAAATATCCGTCGATCCCCGGTTCTTTCATCTGGTCCGCTGCCCCAATTCGTCTCGGTGCTCTTATAATGATAGAAAAAGCTTTACTAAATACGCTTCGGCCGTCGTAAGACCTCAGCACGCAGGGTTCGTACAAAAGTCAGCTTTTCGGCCATCACATATGACTGTGGACTCACAGCGGCTTTTCTCTTCCGACGGAGCACAAACATAGTTCGGCATCCTGGAAGCCCCCTTGGTTGTAAACACCAGAGGCTTTCGGGCTTTTTTGGGCGATACGAAGTACTGATGAGCCGGTCTTCAGACTGTGACGTTGAGCCAGGGCCCATAGGCGCCTGGAATTCTTATCATACCTGAAGCTCATGCTCACAGATAGCTCTTCCAAATCTCCTATAGCGCTGGTGCAGGTTGATGCAGTTCGGGCCATCTGTCTACCTAGGTCACGCACTGTCACAAGAGGACCTAAGTTATGTTCGCTTCTTGAATAAGAACCGGGAGAGATTGGCTTTGCGCTTTGCGGATTGCTGTTGTGCTCTCACTTGTAGTCTTACTTACTGGCCAGCTTAGGAGTCAAAAGTGTAGGGACACAAAGTAGTCAGTCAAACCAAAAACAGGTGGATGGTCCTAAGAGCTTAGGGATGTTGTTGATTTTTTGTTTGTCTTCCGAACATTATGTCATTGTTTTAGAGAGACTACCTCGATTCTGATATTTAGGCGAACTGACGTCCTCGCTCCGTTTTAGAAGATCGAACATGTCTCTATTATCAAGGGCCGTGCACGGGATTGGCTAGATGAGCGGACGTTTTGAGATGGCAGCATTGCAAAAACAATGCAGACCTTTGCAAACCATGGAGCAAAGACCCGGAACTGGGCAGTGGCATCTTAAGAAGGGTTGGTATCCATAACCAGCACCGGTCTCAACCACATGCCCATATTTAAACCGACATACCGACCCAGAAACTACAATTATACTACCTCTCAAGAGCATTAAGCGAGAAATCTACAAACTTAGCCCATATTATATTGCATAGATGCAGGCATCAAGCACCCGTCAAGCCTGGCAACTCAGGCTTGGACTTTTGGACAGAGCTTATTATTCCTCCTCGGGATTATTATTAATTTTCAAAGGAAGCAATGAAACCCCAAGAATTAAATAATCTCAGGCACCCATCAGGATGCAAGATCAAATCGTGATGAAGGGTCTACATCATCAAACGTTTCATCATTGGCCGGTCGAATGCACCGTAATGCGGGGATGAATCTCGCCCCAAAGCGCCCACGAAAGCGAGCCAAAGTTTATTCCCATGCTTATCGTCTTGGTCTGCTTGCTAGGAGGCCAATATCTTTGCAGCATGTGGTTTCCAGTCTGCTCAAGTATAAAGAAAAGTTACATAAACGCCGGTTTGGATGGTTCGACTTGTCTCAATTCTCCGTGACTAATAGAGAAAGACTAGCACGACCTCATAGAGAGGGAGGCTAACTGCATTAGGGAGGGCTCTCAAGATATGTCACAACCAAGACGGGTCTTACGAAGTTGATACGACTCAAAACCTCGCAATGTGCCCTTCCGTTAGATCAGCCAAGAGATAAACACCACTTGCGCCCCTACGAATCAATACACCTCCCAATATAATAGTTAACCAACGACAATATTTACTCCAGTCTGAGCGAGTTCATTCCTCATTCTTTCAAGAGCCGTAGGAGCCGCAGAGAATCTTTTTTCTAGATGTAAACAGTACTTTACTAACGTCCGGCACAAAGTATAAGAAACACACATCAGCCAATGCTCAACTGTAGTAACTAATAAATCACTCCAGTAAGTCACACACTATAGAACTAAACACTACTTCAGTATTAAGTTCATAAACCTCTTCTTATTTCCTCAAGCGTTTCACTAGTTTTCCAGCGTTAGCCATTTTCAACTTTAGCTTCTCAGACTAATAGAATCTTAGGTCCCAGGTCGAGTCACAGGTTAAGTCCTAGGTTGGTTTCTAGGTTATGTCCTAGGTTGGGTCTTAGGTTAGGTTCTAAGTTAGGTTACCTAGTTACAGTTTTAGGCTTAGGTTTGTAACCCTAAGACTCAACCTAAGACCTAACCCAACCCCTTATTTCACAATAAATGTAAAAGTATACTCTAATTCGCTATCCTATAAAACAAGTAGTATTAAAAGTCAAGGTGAGGAAGTTCCCTCCTCCCGTTCTACGTATCTTTCTATATTTATATACTGGTAATTTTCAGTTTTCTCTTAGAACCTTCACCAGATTCTAATTCTACAGAGATTTTAGGCGCCTTCCCGCTCGCATTAGGGGCGGAATCACCTCCTAGCAAATTGTCGACAAAGCGTCTCTTAGAATCGTCCAAGTACAAGAGAGAAAGGGAAGTTAAGGTAACATAAATCAAAAGCACGACACTAGTTATAGAGGCCTGTCGTATTTAGTAATTAAGGGGGGCCTCCTAAGAGGAAGTTAGACTTAAGACTAGTTCACTTTAAGCGTGAGAAAGGTAATACTCAGGCAAACTTAAAGCAAAGTTAGCAAAGATCAAGTTCAGTCCAAAGAAAAAGGGGCCTCATCACTTATCTACCACATTTCGTCGGCCCTCAACCCCTAGACGTGTAGGTAAACTAGATATATAGGCTACCTAGAGAGGACTACTACACGCCCGTTCTCTCTACTCCTCTGATTATCTCTTAGCGGTGTTGTTATTATTAGTGCCGTATTCTGTAGGCCACTATAGGCGGTCCACGAAGGGGTGGGAAATTAACACCTCGTATTATTAGTAATAAGTGCGCTAAGTTTAGCATAACAGAGAGGTTCGCTTTTAGGGTAGCCATACGTCTAAAGGGGTTCAGAGACGCATCGTTCATATGCCACTATATAGCGAAGCAAACTATCTTTATTAATAAGCACGCAGCAGTTCTATGCCCTAACCTTCGAAGACACTGCGATATCAATAATAACAACTTAGGCAATTATTAAACTAGGGGGGCTCGTGATTACTAACTTAATCTTACTTACTAGCGACTTATAATATAGGATTCCAGGCGGCACACGAACGAAGGAGGTTAGGGGTGAGCAACTTAGCCCAAACACACCGAAAGCTAATGGCGTCCAATTTGTCATCGCGTGACGTGAAGTTCCTTTCAGATAGCCATCACTAAGCCCAAAATACTACTGTTAACAGCGAATAGTGACAAAGGCCTCGTGGCTAAACTTGAGGAAATCTCCGCCCTCTATACTAGGTACTTTACCGGGTTATCTCATCTGACGGGAGTCCAAAGGCTAGGACTCTACACCGACTTTAAGAGGGAGGGACTCACTAACTGGTCATTCCAGCTCTCGCAGGTGCTCATAAACAATTAATTTACGTTTCCTAGTAATTTACACTCAGCCTTAAGGCCCAGCAAGACCCGTACAAGTTACCACGAAGCTTGCCAGGCAGCCGGTTTATTATATCTTATTATATTTTACATCCCAAGTCTCTAGCTAGCTAGGTTGTCCAAAATTAGTGAATCTGTCTAGTAGGAGTGTCTGAGATTTCCAAGTTCCCGTCAATTCTATTAGAAACTCGTTTCGTAAAGTCGAAAGCTACAACCCATACCAACTTTTCTTACTTACCTACCTTAGTAATAAGATAGATACTATCTTTAAGAATAATTGTTAAGTTACTAGTACAACGGGACCTAGTGAAATATAAAGCTCCTCTTGACCGATATAGAACTCTAGATTCTAAGTACGTATTTCACTATTTAAAGTATAGAATTTGTTTATATTTAATAAAAAAGTATAGTTTAGACTCTTAAATTCTATTTCGTATATTTTTAGAAACCTTAACTATAACTATTAAATTAAAGGTTTAATAAGTGTATATTAGTACTTATTCGTCGTATATATTCTCTATACTATACACTCTTATTCGTACGGGTATAAAGGTTTTACTCTTTACTTAGGGGAGGCCCTACTAAATACTCTACTATAAATTAATAATTTATTCTATACCTAAGACTATAAATCCTATACTATATATATACTCTAGGTACTACTTAATCTAATATACCCCCTTAGGGGAGGCCTTAATACTAGCCTTCTCTATATCCCTAATTAATAATAATACTTAGGCTCTCTTTATTTATTTATTTATAGATTTATAATCCTCTTATTCTTTTTTACTTAGTATTATGTTAATTATATATTTTATAGGTCTTATATACTATCTTTTTATACTTTATAGAACTATAGATCCTTTTTTTTAGTCTTTTTCTATATATAGCTTTACTTTAAGTAATTTATTTAGTTATTTATATTTAATTATTTTTATAGTTCCCTAATTTATAAAAACATTAGGACTTTTATAAGACTATTAGTTATAAGTTTTAT